>CAAKHC010002902.1:2895-18218 GCA_901007825.1 Macroramphosus scolopax | reverse complement strand
CTGGAGCTCTCTGCTCTGGAGCTCTCTGCTCCTAGGATCCCCAGGTCTGGATCCCCAGGCTCTGGAGCTCTCTGCTCCGGAGCCAGAGCCTGGGGATCCAGAGCCTGGGGATCCAGAGCCTGGGGATCCAGAGCCTGGGGAGCCAGAGCCTGGGGATCCAGAGCCTGGGGATCCAGAGCCTGGGGATCCAGAGCCTGGGGATCCAGAGCCTGGGGATCCAGAGCAGAGAGCTCCAGAGCCTGGGGATCCAGAGCCTGGGGATCCAGACCTGGGGATCCAGACCTGGGTCTAAGTAGGCAGACTGTCAGACATGGCTGCTGTAAAATCAAAATCGGACTTCAGATCTGAAATACCAGGAGCAGCAGACCTCAACCTTCCTCCTCCATCTATCCACTCAAATAGAATCGGCTAAGCCAGCCAGTAGATTTATAAATATAAAGGTTGATAATATTCACCTTGAGCACAGAGTCCTCAAACACAGTGAGGATTCCGTTCGCTGTCCCAACCAGCAGGTAATTCTTTCTTTGGCTGCAGAGGAGAGAAAGATCAGTTAATTAATGTCGACATGAATTCAGCAGACTTCTCTCTGTGAATCATTCATTCATGTGAAGGAGGACGACCCTGCTGATGTTCCTGCTGGTGACGGAGCAGCAGCCACGTTCAGGTCACTCACATGCGTTGTTGATGTACGTGGAAGTACAGCGAGGTGACGGCGTCGCTGACACTCTGCAGGCGGTGCCGGGCGGACGCGTCCTGGGTGCTGATCACCACCAGGGACCCGGACTGGGTGCCCGCCACCAGCCAATCACACGTCTCATCGGGGAGTTGGACGGTCACAAGACACAGGACGGGGCTGCTGTCAACCTCCTGTTGGAGAGGAAGAGGAAGATGAGGTGAGCAAACACAAACTCAAGGGAATCGGTTTGTCCCCGACACTCCTGAGGAGTCTCCTCCTGAGGCTCCGGTACCTGCGCCGTGACCGTGTTGGTGTCCAGGTCCATGGCTGTGATGGAGCCCAGCCTCTGGGTGCTGCTGCCCCCCCCCAGCCAGGCTTTGCGGCTGGACGTGGGGCCATCGCTGCCTCCTGAATTCACTATGAAGCACTCGGCGTTGAGCGTCTTGGGAATCACCAGCTCCCTCATCAGACACAACATCTCCCCTGAATTCAGCCTGTCAAACACCTGCGAACATCACAGACCACAGATGGTTGGAAGCGTTCCAACCTTCTCAACATGGAGGACGGGTGAACGTGGCTGCAGGCCGTCACCTGGGCGGAGGAGGGTCGATCCTGAGGACTTTCTCTCAGACAATCCTTCATCAGCGCCTGGAAGCCCGGCCAAGGTGAGCAGCCGTAGTGTTTCACTGGATCTGTGTGAGAGCGACAAGAAAGTGAGAGATTGACAGAGTTAATGTTTGGACGTGTCCCTTTGCAAAGTGTTTTTGTTGCACAACCTTAAAATAATAAATAAAAGTAAACCTCTTGCATGTCAGCCTCTTTCCTCCAGAGGTACCTCAGAGATAAACATCCTACCTGGTAGCTTCCCCTGGACCGCCACCTCATCAAACTCACTGGGGAACTTCATGCCGTCAGAGATGCGCTCGCCGCAGGTCAGGAGGTCGTAGAGGAGCAGGCCAAAGGAGAACACATCAGCCTTCTGGTTATAGATCACGTTGCCCCGGGCAACCTCTGGCGCCCGGAAACCTGCGAGATACACACAGATTGGAAAAGTTGTGATGGATCATGTTGTGAAGGAGAAGCTGGACATGGAGGTCAGATGTTCCTGGATGTGAGCGGGGTCGGTCGGCGTCCCACCTGGCGTGCCCTCGGAGCTCCTGACTCCCATGCTGCAGCAGTACTGAGCGATGCCGTAGTCGGTGATCTTGGCGATGATGTCCGAATCGGTCTTCAGGTTGAACAGCAGGATGTTGTGGGGCTTCAGATCGCGGTAGATGATCATGGCCGAGTGCAGGTACCTGATCAAACAACGGTCAAACGTTGAAGAACGATACAGCTGATGACACCATGAAGCTGGACTGTCAGACCTTCAGTCGTACCTGAGTCCATCTGCCACATGCAGGGCGATCCTGTGCTGCAGCTTCCTGTTGAGGCTGCCGTTCTCATGTTCAAACAGAGAGTCCAGAGAACCTCTCAGAGCCAGCTCCATCACCAGGACCTGCGGGACCGAGCCGGCTGCCAGCAGACCAACCAGGCTGGGGTGGCGGAGACGACCCAACACCACCAACTCCTGGGAGGGAAGAAGTCGGCGGAGTCAGTGAGAGATGTGGTTGACAGCAGCCCCGGGGAGCTTCCAGGTTACCTGTCGGAGGAGCCGGTAGATGTAAAGCTCAGACGCGTGCTTGTTGAATATCTTCACAGCTACGTCCTCATTCTTGTAGACGCCCCGGTAGACAGTTCCGAAGCCCCCGTCTCCTGGAAATAAAAACATAAATGCGATTCATGTTGAAACATTTCATTAATTAAATGCACAAAAAAGACCAAGAAAATGTGGGCGGAGCAACGAAAAAAGGCAAGTTAAGAAGTACTTGTTTGCTAAAGTCATCTATCCAAAGCTGTAACAGTCTTCCTCCACCCATGCTCCTCCCATGCTCCACCCATGCTCCTCCCATGCTCCTCCCATGCTCCTCCCATGCTCCACCCATGCTCCACCCATGCTCCTCCCCTGCTCCACCCATGCTCCACCCATGCTCCACCCATGCTCCACCCATGCTCCACCCATGCTCCTCCCATGCTCCACCCTGCCCCCAAGTTTCATGAAAATCTGTCTCCTAGTTTTTGGTGTAATCCTGCTGACAATAAAATGGCACCAACACCGTCATGACAAGAGTGCAGTAGTCTCTGACCCAGACGGTTCTCTTTACAGAGGTCCACTTCCAGCTCCTCGCGGTCCAGAATCGTCCCAGCAGGCTGGTCACTCAGCACCAAGTCAGGGGCGATCTGAGAGATGGGGAGAGTGCAGCGGGGGTCGTCTGGATCCACCAACAGGAAGTCTGAAGAGGATTTAGAGAGTTCAGGTGAAAGTAAAAACGGTTCACTTGTATCTAACTTTAAAGAAGGGAAAGCGTACCGTGGTCAAAGTAGGTAAAGAGGTCCTCCAGCAGTATCTTTCTCCACTCCTGCCCGTCCTCAAAGCTGTAGAGAGCCCACTTCTTCAGGAGGGCCTCTCCGCTGCCGTGCATGTCCGTGTTGAGAAGGCCAGGAAACCATTCCTCCAGCAGGGAGTCCACGTGGTCCACCACCTGACCCAGCAGCACCCGGCCTGGAGGTACAACACCACATCTCTATTAGACCATCAGTGAACAGGAGCCCAGGAGCCCAGGAGCCCAGGAGCCCAGGAGCCCAGGAGCCCAGGAGCCCAGGAGCCCAGGAGCCCAGGAGCCCAGGAGCCCAGGAGCCCAGGAGTCCAGGAGTCCAGGACCCTAGGACCCTAGGAGCCATGCTTATGATTTCTCTCGAGCTTGTTAGCGGTACGGCACCTTTGCGTGAGGAGGGCACAGTTATCCTGACGAAACTGGAGGGGTTGTCCTCCATGGAGGCAGCCTCCACCAGACAGTAGGCCTCAGGGCACCAGCTCAGGTACACGCCTCTCCTCCAGTAGATCCGGTTGGGTCGAACCGTTTTCTCTGGACAACACACGCCGTGAGACACATGTTATTCATCAGCGGGGCCTTTGTCTACAGTCCGTCACCGAGGAGACTGAGATGTTGACATTACCTCGTCCACAAAGCAGATATGAGGAGACTTCAAGCAGGCGACTGATCTGCCGGGACCAGTAATCCATGGGGAAGTAGGGCATCTCATACAGACGCACTATCACCTCAGAGTTCTCGCAGTGAGGCAGCTCGATGACCGGTCTGTGTTTGGACAAGCTGGAGACAAGAAGGAGAGTCATTTATCTTCTGTCAGCAACGACGTGCCTCCACATCTGTAGCTGTGAGTGGACCTGTACCTGCTGGGTACCAGCAGCTGGTCCTCCCCGAAGGGCAGAGCGATCTGAAACTTCTCCAGCAGCTTGAAGAACTGCGTCAGGTGGCTCTTGGGGAAGCATTTGGTCTCAAACAGTAGCTTTTCCACCGCTGAGCGCTGGACAACTCCTTTAGGATGCTCCCAGAAGCCTCGGCTCTTCATCGTCAGTTTCTGTAGAGAATGTAGACGTCAGTATCAGAATCAGAACCCGAGTGGCCCGACGCAGAGCATGTGTGTGTGTGTTTGTACCTGAGAGATGACGTTGCACAGCCACTGCGGGTCGATGAAGTAGAGCTCCTGGAGCTGCAGCGCAGGATCCTCAAAGTGCAGTAAAACTCCTGCAGAAAACAAACGTCATCTTCTGTTAGATTGTCAGTTTGCTGCAGATCCAAAGAGGCAGAGAAGCAATAACATACACAGTTAAAACGAATCACAGACAGCGGAGCCGGGCCCGGACGAACACTGACCGGCTTCACTGAGGAAGTGGACGGCGTGGGGCAGCTCAGCTTCCTCCAGCTGCAGCTGACTCTCCTGGATGAGCCGCAGCAGCTGCTGGTGGGACAGGACGGGGAACTCCGGGGGGGCGGTCGTCCTCTCCTGGAGAACACGGCGCTCCAGCTCCACGTAGCTGTCGGGAACCAGCTGGCCCATCACAGGCTGGCCCTGGATCTGTGTGAGGGAGGGGGGAGGGACGGGGTGAGATACACAGAACCCAGAGGGAACCCTGCTGCTCGGGTCCATTTACCTTGAAGCCCGTGACCTCCCTGGCGATGGCCTTGCGGAGCTTTGTCATGGAGTCGGAGTCCTCGCAGACGGAGACCATGTGGTAGTCCTTGATGGCGGGGAAGCCCTGGTGGTTCAGCAGCTCCTCTCTGATCTTGGTCAAGCAGGCCTGCAGCTGCGGCTCCTCGCTCACATCCAGGTGGGTTCCCACTAAGATCACTGGGGAGAGCGGAGCTACAGCCTGGAGGTGACAGGACGGTGGTCAACGTCAACAGGTCAGCTCTCACTGAACTACATCAATCGTGGGATTACGACTCGCCTTGATGTTGAAGAGCCACGGTTTGAGAGCGTCCACCTGACCGTCTCCTTCACTCAGGTCATGCACCACCAGGTAGAGAGCTCTGGAGGTCAGGAACTGAGGGTGAGAGCCGCTGAACTCCTCTCCACCTGAGAGGTGAACAAACGGGCTGAACTAAAGCACCATGACTGTCCACACTAGGCTCGTATATACCGGTAATATATCTCGATGTCTAAAGACAATATTGGTATTATAAAAAATACTGACATTAGTAGAATAAAATGGATTAAAAAGGTTTTTTTAATTTTGTTTTTTTTTTCCTATAAAACGCCTAAATTACTTTTTTCTACTTACTTTTTTACTATTTCAGATTGCAGTTTTTGTTAAGGACTTGTTTAATAAATGTTTTTATATCACATGCATGGACCCAGCACCAGTGTGCTGTCTGTCTCTTATAATACCCGCTACTGCCATCTACAGGCTAAAAGAAATATAGCATTCAGATCTTGGGGAAAGTCAGTCCATCACTGGCGCTATAACAACTGTTTTTAATGGTCGGTAACACCGAATATCGCGGAAAAATCTACATCAAAATACCGGTTTTAAAAAATCAGTATCGCCTAAGCCTAACCACCGTCATACATGATCATAATCTGATGAAGGTGTGTTTGTATTCCGGGTGTTTGATTCCTCTCCATCACTCTGAGGCCTGACTCGTTTGTCTCCCGCTGTCCTCAGAGCCAAACTCCTGGAGAGCGAAGCTGTGAATGAGAACCTCAGGAAGAATTTGTCCCGAGCCTCCACCCGCCAGTCGTTCTACGGCGGGGCTGGTTCCTTCTCCACCAACGCGCTGCTGGCCCCCGAGAAGGAGACCTCCGACATCATCGAGCTCGCCAAGAAAGACCTGGAGAAACTGAAGAAACGAGAAAAGAAGAAGAAGAAAAGGTAACGAGAGTGTTGTCGGTGGACGGGAGGCAAAGGATCTCAAAGTAGGAGATGAATCAGAAACATGTTGTAGGACAGATTCATGACAGGAAGTCTAGAAACCTTTTAGGAGGAACTAACTTTGTGCGGGTCTCTAAAGAGCTCCAGTACCGCTGGCTAGTAAACCAACGGCATCTCTGCGTGCAATAAAACAGTGATCAGAGTTTTGTGTTTGTTGTGTCTTGTTAACATTTATTGTTTTATACGGTTTTAAACAGGGATGTTTACCGTGCCTCGCTCCGGGTTCCTCCTCTGCTCTGAGAGCATCTACCAAAGGTTCCTCAAACAGCTTCTAGGATCCTTTCTAGTTCTGCAGTATAAACACAAAATAAAAGATTGTATCTCGTCCCGAAGTTCGTATGTTGCATGTTGCTGCAGATCTTCCGTGCAGAGCTTCCTCTGACCATTCTTCCTTGCATTCTTCCTCCATTCATCTCTTGCTTCCTTCTCTGATCCTTCACCCCTCCCCGAAGACTCCAGCACCTGTTGGAGGAGCGAGAGAGGGAGGAGAGGGAGGAGGTGGTGGAAGAGGTTGAGGACTCCAGGTTTGTCAGAGCTTCCCCCCTCCGGCTGCCATTCCTCTTTCTTTGCTTCCCCTAATTGCACCATTTTCTTTTTTCTTTCTTATTTTATTTTCAGCAGATTTCCCTCACCTGGAGCGCAGCAGCCCCATGAAGCAGCACTTTACTCGCATAAAATGACATTTACATTAAAGAAACATAATGTAGCTTTCGCAGAGCAGCAGCCGAAGTAACGCTACCGACCTGTGAGCAGGGATCGTACCGCACTACTTGTAACATCAGGAGTAAAACAGTCGACAGAGACGACAGGAAACATGTTTCGAGGATTTCGCCTCTCTTTTTCTCTTCTTCACTTCCTCCATCAACCTCAACCTTCTCTCCGTCACGACGTCCATACTGAGACTTCTGACGTAGTTTCTGCTTCCGTAAAGTGTCGCTCAGGGTTCCTTCCTGGTCAAATAGTGCGAGAACAGACGTTCATGTGGCTCAGTTAGAATGAAAGAGAAGCCGTTCTCCCTTTTTACAAGTCATTTTTTATTTTACGATCAAATAGTTGTTCTGTTGCTTTAATCAACCCCGCGAGCCCTCAGCTCTTCTGCTGACTCATCGCGCTGCATCCTCACCCCCTTCTGCATCTTAACTCTGTTTACATATTGTTGAAGTTTCACCTTATATTCTATGACTATTGATCTATCGATCGATCCGACATCAGACGATACTTTTCTTCAAGCTCAGTCGATTGTTTTGTGCCCAACATGTTTCTAACCCTCTTATGATTGGATGAAATATTCATCCAACAGATCTGCTTCATGGAATTAGCTCACATATATATTTACACTCTGCATATCCTCCCTCCATGCTTTTTGTTGCTTTGACTGGTTTTAGATCCTGATGCTCCGACACCCCCTCAGGACTGCTGCGCCCGGTTCCCACCGCCTGCATGAGCTGTGATGGTGCTGAGCAGAGCTGCTGCAGCCGGCTGCTCTCACCTCTGATAACCACCATCATTAGTGGAATGGGTCACGCTCTGCATTGATATTTAGTGGAGACAAGTGCAGGGGTGAGACTGGTACCCAGGAAGTAGTCAGACCCTCATTCAGAGAGAGACAAGAAGAAAGGGCGAGCAGCCTCTGACCTGAAGTCATCAAACATCAGAGCGGCTGCAGAGTGTGTGAACATCCATGAACCTCCCGGTCCATTAACATGGCCACACACACCTCAGGCAGCCGGTGTGAACCAGGCCAAGTTCTGCTGAATAATATTGTCTCCTAACGGAGGATATGAACAAATATATCAGAAGAGACTAGAAGTTGCTTTACTGCTTATTAGCAGAAGAGACGGTGTCGTCCTTTAACAAGTGTGTGTGAATGAGTGATAAAGAGTTCTAAAGTTCCTGTGTGGATGAACATGAGGAACACTTGGACATGATGAAGAGGTTTTCTTTGACCGTCACTTGTCTGAATGTTTCAGCGCCAACAAGGAGGAAGTTCCTGACAACGAGCAGGAGAAGGAGCTGGCGGAGCGAGTGGATGGGGAAGCAGAGATGGTAGGACGGACAACATCTGCTCATTCATGGGATCAGTTCATACGGAGGAGGTTCCTTGGAAAGGACGAGAGAATCGTTCCATCAGTGTTTGTCTTCTGTTGCAGGAGGTCCAGGAGGGCAGCGACCATGACGAAGGAGAAGAGGAAGATGAGGAGGAGGAAGATGAGATGGATGTAGAGGAGAGCTCCGATGACTCTGACTCTGAGTCGGATGAGAAAGGTGTGTGTGTGTGTGTGTGTTGGGGGGGGGGGGGGTCTTTACTACTTTGACAGCTTTGACAGCATCCTCACAACGCCCGGGAACATGAATGTTATGTCCAACATGTTTGTCCAACAGAGAACTTCCAGGCGGATCTGGCCAACATCACCTGTGAGATCGCCATCAAGCAGAAGCTGATCGACGAGCTGGAGAACAGCCAGCGGCGTCTGCACACGCTCAAACAGCAGTACGAGCAGAAGCTGATGATGCTGCAGTGCAAGATCAAGGACACGCAGCTGGAGAGGGACCGCGTCCTCCAAAACATGAGTAAGATGTCGCGTCCTCCAAAACCATCCTCCTATTATTACTGATCATTTATTTCAAATACAAAACTAAATATATTTGAGTTCTCCTGCGAATAAGAACTTCCTGTAACAAGTCCCTTCAGCTCTGCGTGGTTCCTTCGTACCTTTCAGCCTCGGTGGAGACCGGCTCCGACGACAAGGCTCGCAAGATCAAGACGGAATACGAGCGTAAGCTGAGCCTCATGAACAAGGAGCTGCAGAAGCTCCAGTCGGCTCAGAAGGAGCACGCCCGCCTGCTGAAGAACCAGTCGCAGTACGAGAAGCAGCTGAAGAAGCTGCAGATGGACGTGGCGGAGATGAAGAAGACGAAGGTATGTTTGGAAATCATTCTGGAATCTCGTCTCCTCTCCTCTTATTCATCTATTTGTTCACGTGTGATGACGTTTCTTGTTCTCGATGTTCAGGTTCGTCTCATGAAGCAGATGAAGGAGCAGCAGGAGAAGAACCGGACCAACGAGACTCGCAGGAACCGAGAGATCGCCTCGTTGAAGAAGGACCAGCGCAAGCAGGAGGTGAGTTTGTTGGTTGTGTCCACGTTTAGTTTCAGTTCATCTTCAATCCCATCGGTTGAAACTAACGACGTCGGTACTATTCTCCTCCTCAGCACCAGCTGAGGTTACTGGAGGCTCAGAAGAGGCAACAGGAGCTCATTCTGAGGAGGAAGACTGAGGAGGTGAGCAGCCTCCACGATCCACCGGGTTCCTCTGATCGAGACCCACGTCTAGTTTCACTTTCTGTTACCTGCCTTCAGTGCTCACCTGCCCCCCCCCCCCCCCCCCCCCCTACTGTGTGCATCAGGTGACGGCTCTGAGGCGGCAGGTCCGGCCCACCTCGGGGAAGATCATTAGGAAGGTCAATCTCTCCGAACTAGCTCAGGACTCGTCACACCGCCCGCCCTCTGGACGCATGTACTCCTCCGGCAACGCCGTTCCCAACGGCACTCGGTGAGTTTTGTCTGGGATGTTTCCAGAGGAACAAACCAGGAAGCTGCTGATGTCCCTCTGAATGGTGATGGTGTTGTGTGTGTGCAGGTCCTCCTACAGGCGTACAGTTGGAATTTACTCCACCAGGGTCGCCCGTAACAAGTGTCAGTCTCTGGAGCGACGGATCACCGACGTCATCATGCAGAGGATGACCATCTCCAACATGGAGGCCGACATGAACCGCCTCCTCAAGGTAGAGTTCACATCACTGAGGCTTCATCATGACATCCAATCAGAACTAACCCGTCAGTTGTGGCTTCACAGCAACGGGAGGAGCTGACCAAGCGTAAGGAGAAGGTCATCAGGAAGAGGGACCGGGTGGTCCGAGAGGGGCAAGACGTGGAGAAGGCGACGCTTCCGCTGAACGAGGAAGTGGACGCGCTGACCGCCAACATCGACTACATCAACGACAGCATCGCCGACTGTCAGGCCAACATCATGCAGATGGAGGAGACGAAGGTGAGGGAGATGATTCACTAACATGTCACTGGTTTCATTTTCATGTGTTCTTTAGTTGATTTGTCCCTCACGATGTTTGTGTCCAGGAGGACGGGGACACGGTGGACGTCTCTGCTGTGATTGGCTCCTGTACCCTGACAGAAGCTCGTTTCCTGCTGGACCACTTCATGTCCATGACTATAAACAAGGTCAGCAGCCCCCCCAGTAAAGACCAGTGACCTGCACTATGAACCTGTACCAGATCCGTCTGGATGGTCCTGGATCCGTCATAAATACAACCGCTGTGTTGTCTTCAGGGTCTGCAGGCGGCCCAGAAGGAGTCTCAGGTGAAGGTGATGGAGGGCAGGCTGAAGCAGACGGAGATCACCAGCGCCACACAGAACCAGCTGCTCTTTCACATGCTGAAGGAGAAGGCGGAGTTCAACCCGGAGCTGGACGCCCTGCTGGGGAACGCTCTGCAAGGTAACAGCGGGGCGTTTGGAAGCTCAGCCCGAACCCCTGGTTCGAACCCGGCCCGCCTCCTGAAGTGTCTCTACTGTTAACGTATCATCTGTCAGGAATATAAATGAAACATCCCTTTAAATACATTTGGATATTCAGGATGTGGACCGGATCCCTGAGTAGCTGCATGATCGGGCTGCTGCCCGTCGCCTGCTGCTGAACACAAGCTGACCCAAACACAAACATCTGGTACCTGCAGGGAGTCGTGTTGAACACCAACAACACACATTGTGGTGTCAGAGGCTTCGTCCACACTCGTATGGCGTTTTAAAACCATCCACGTTACAGAAATATCTCAAAACAAAGCCAGGAAGTTAGAATGTACACGCCTCCGCCACAAATGAAACCTCTCTCAGAAAAGCTGTCAATCATGATGTCACTTCCTCTTGTTATAGCATCAATTAAGCAATTAAAACCAAACTTGTCAGAAACACTTGAACAAACATCAGTGACATAAGAACGACCTGAAAGACAGAAACCAACTCGGTTACAAGATACACAAATGTATCTGCCTATACTTAATGTTTGTTAGTATGTCCCTATGGTAACATGGAGGGGGCGGGGCTTATCAGCTATACTGCAACCAGCCACGGGGTGCAGATCTATTGGCTTTACTTTTAGCCACCTTTATATATGATGAAGGTGTAAAGTCATGTGATCATTCAGGTCACCATGAACATGAATAAATGCAGAATCTAACTACACGACACCGACGCCTGTTTTTGTTGTCCGTGTTGAAATAACCTCCGAGAGTCCAGGCTGAGGTTTGTCTTCGAGTGAAGGGGGCGTGGCTTATCAGGGAAGGTTAATATTACCCTGTCAGGAAGCAAACGTTAGCGTCTCCGTCTTAGTTCCAGACGTTTGTAAAAACAGAGATATTAAATATCTTCACCCTGCAAACTCCAACCATCAGTCACCTACAACAGATCCTGCGTGGACTCCACCTGAAGACCGTCGGCTGCAGAGCTGCCCAGCTGCAGCCGTCAGATCTGTAATGTGACTGTCAGCGTCTGTTCAGCAGGAGGCTCCGGTTCCACCAGTTGCACTTTACTTTCATTAGTTTTGTGGTTTTGATTTGTGCATTGCCTTTCTGTTCCTCCACGTTTTCCTTTTTCTTTTTTTTGTTTCCTTATGTTTTCACAGAGCTAGGTAACCTCCCCGCCGGTAAGTGAAGCTCCGTTAGACTCTTACTGTGGTATGAAATGCATGTTTCCTTCCCTTTTTTTGCACTAACTGAACGTAACATGAGCAGGTGCATGAGGTGCAGTGCCACCAGGCTTCCCTCCTATCTGTCTGCTGAGTCCCCTCGTCCGGAGATACTTGTCCTCCTCCCGGCTCCCCCCGGCTCCCCCCGGCTCCCCCCGGCTCCCCCCGGCTCCCCCCGGCTCCCCCGGCTCCCCGTGTGCTGCAGCCTCCCTGCTTTAGCCCCCTGCTCCCTCTGCAGGAGCTCTACACATGTGACTCCTGACAGTCCCTGCAGGTCCAGCTGGAGCCACAAACTAATGACTCCTCCCCCTGTGCAGCCCTGGTGTCTCATCATGGGTCTGTTCCCTCCCCCTGACTCCACCAACCTTCTGTAATCTGATCCCATTAAGCCCAGCGAGGTCCGAGCTTGTCGTCATAACGGCATGGCGCTGTGCTGCTGACGTTTCCCCTCACATGCCACACTTGTCAACCTTTCCCTGAGCAGCTAGCTAGTCTCACGTTTAAAAATAAAATTAAAAAAAAGAAAGCTTCTGTGAAACTGAGTAAGAGGATGAGTCATCTTCTTCCTCACTCTCATGTATCTAATTGATCTGATTTCACAGAAAATGCAGACGACAGCAGCAGCGATGAGTCGGCCCAGAGTCCTTCTGCAGAGGGGACGTAAGTTCATGTAATGCTTATACACAGTGTGCCAATTTATTAGGTACACCTACATCCAGCAGCCCTCCCTCCATGAGGTGTTGATTCATTTCACTTGGAGGTTGCACCGGCTCACACTGAGGTACAGACGGTTTGGTTGTTGGCCCGGGTGGAGTTTGACACCATATCATCAATACTCATTTCGTCCTCATGTGTTCCCTGCAGCAGCTTGACATCTGATCTCATGAAACTCTGTGGAGAGAACAAGACAAGAAATAAGGTACCGTGTTGATTGTGTTCCTGCATCATTTTTGTTTTAAGTTTAACTCCACTTCCTGTCTAATCTTCCACTTCCTGTCTAATCCTCCACTTCCTGTCTAATCCTCCACTTCCTGTCTAACCCTCCACTTCCTGTCTAATCCTCCACTTCCTGTCTAATCCTCCACTTCCTGTCTAACCCTCCACTTCCTGTCTAACCCTCCACTTCCTGTCTAATCCTCCACTTCCTGTCTAATCCTCCACTTCCTGTCTAACCCTCCACTTCCTGTCTAACCCTCCACTTCCTCCACTTCCTGTCTAACCCTCCACTTCCTGTCTAACCCTCCACTTCCTGTCTAATCCTCCACTTCCTCCACTTCCTGTCTAACCCTCCACTTCCTGTCTAATCCTCCACTTCCTCCACTTCCTGTCTAACCCTCCACTTCCTGTCTAATCCTCCACTTCCTCCACTTCCTGTCTAACCCTCCACTTCCTGTCTAA
Source organism: Macroramphosus scolopax (assembly GCA_901007825.1). Lineage (NCBI taxonomy): Eukaryota > Metazoa > Chordata > Actinopteri > Syngnathiformes > Centriscidae > Macroramphosus > Macroramphosus scolopax. Next base: position 5,051 of record CAAKHC010002902.1, on the reverse strand, counting down.
TCCTCCACTTCCTGTCTAACCCTCCACTTCCTGTCTAATCCTCCACTTCCTGTGCTCTGCAGGCTCGCAGGAGGACCACCACTCAGATGGAGCTACTGTATGCAAACAGTGACTCCGCCCCTGACACGGCGACCACCGCCGACTTCTCCGGTCCGCTGCTGCCGCTGGCTGAAGCCCCGGACGTAGCAGGAGACTCGGACCCGTCGGGTTCATCAGTCAGGGACTACACCGCTCTCTCCCCCGGCTTTTCCTCTAAAATGGGCAGCATGTAAGTCCAGGCTTTGCACTCTGTGATAACACATTCTGTTTCCTCCCGTCCTGCATGCTTGCTGCTGACTCCTTTTTGACATTTATTCCTGAGTCTCCACACGTTCATAACCTCCTTCCCACCGGACGAGTCCATCCGGATGAAAGACTTTAACCTATGTATGGCTTATTTATTACTTCCTGCCCGGCCTCTCATTGTTTATTATGAGACAGAATACTAACCAGACCTCTTTGACTGGCGTGCAAAAGGCCACGCCTCCAACATGAGGTGCACATTGAAGTGCGTGTTGGTCAGCAAATCCAGTAGTGAGGTAATATTTAGGGAGTCAAACATGGCGGAGAAGCACCACAGCTCCGGGACTGCAGGTAACTTCAGGTGTTTCTGTGCACGCTCATCCCTCATCACATCGGCATCGCCCATCTTTATGTTGTTTTTACCGTTTTATTTTTTCTGTCCCATATTGTCTTTGTGGATAACTGAATCAAACCGAACCATCAGCTCAGTCTCCAGAACTCCGTCGGCTGTGGAGAAACGAGCTCCGGAGCCGTCGCCGCTCTCTCGCAGGAAGACCTATGACAAGGCACAGGCGGCGGCCGACAGGTCAAAGGTCAAGGAGATGAAACAGTAAGAGCCTGTTGTCTGACGTCGGCCTGCAACGCTTCCACTCTACTAATCCTCTCTCTCTCTCTCCTTTTTGGCGAAGCATGTGGTTTCAAGTGAATCCAGAAAGCTCAAAGCTCATCTCTGAATCTAAACCTTTCATGTCTCTTTATTAACGTAGCATCTCTTCTTTATGTCTCTTTGACTCAGATTCAGTGTTCAAACTGCTGAACGATCCCTCTGCTGCTCACGTAGCTGTGATCCGTATTTAACAGATGCTCCTCAGACCGCTTCCTTTCCCCTTGTTTTCCTGTCTCACATAAAGTCCGAGGGATGGTCCTTTAATCCCAGGCTGTCTGGGAGGAACCTGCAGGATCACAGAGGAGTCACATGACACTAAGAGGACAAACATCTCTGGAGTTAGGAGTGTAATGTTAATTATATCCTGCATGGAGGCATTGGAACATTAATCTATGAGTTAACATGCTGCAGACCTGCAGCTGATTGTGGGAGGGGTAGACTTCACCCTGAAGGACCATCAGCAGTCCTTTGATAACGTGTTCTCCGTCTGAATATCACGATGCTGCTGTAACTCCAGGACGATGGACTGTCTCCCCCTGCAGGATGAACGGATGCCTCCACCCCTGCTGCAGCAGCCCCCTCCCTTCAGCCCCCCCTCCTCTCTCGCCAACCAAGTACAACCTGAGATTTGTCACATGACTCACTAACATGTCACCTCTTCAGGGGGGGCAAGGGTCCATCTGGATAAGAGACCCGGCTGGTGAGGTGGCTGGTTCACGTGGGTGGAAACAATGAGGACCCCCCGGCTCTAGCCTCTCTTCATCCCAGTGTGGCCTGTACGGTTCCCAGGAAGCTCCTGTGTGTTGACGTCTGGATCTGCTTTAGACCAGCTCATGATGCTACGACTGTCAGAGAGCAGCATGCTGCTGGTTCCCAGTGGTTGTCTGTCTCTGTGTTTGTCTTTGAGCAGCAGCCTCTCGTCCTTCCTTTCCTTCCACTCACTCGTGGTGATTCTTCTCACATCACATGTCTTTGGACTTTCCTGTTCTTGATCATCAGCCTGGTTTCTGATCACCGCAGAGAGCTGCATGCTGTCACTCACTCGGGATGAATGTCTGTGTGTTCTGTACTTCACCTGTTGATGACGGCGTGTGTGTGTGTGTGTGTGTGTGTGTGTGTGTGTGTGTGTGTGTGTGTGTGTGTGTGTGTGTGTGTGTGTGTGTGTGTTGGTGTGTGGGTGTGTGTGTGTGTGTGGGTGTGTGTGTGT
>CAAKHC010002898.1:3160-22166 GCA_901007825.1 Macroramphosus scolopax | reverse complement strand
AAAAAGGTGTGGCCACCCCTGCATTATATTTCTAATGAACCTGATGGAAATTCAGTTATCTGCTCTCAGCAACGACCCACAAAGCTTCCAAGTCATCTGAGACACTGACACCATATTAATCGCTCACTGTTTAGTTTGGCTTATAAAAAAAGTCCTCCGCCAAGGAGAAATCAACTCAACACAATTTACAGTTCGACTGATTACTGTTGTTTTTCTACAATAATCATTTTCATTTAACACATTTTGTTCATAAAGTCTTTACTCGAGCAATAAAAGTCTACAGTTGATTTTGTCATCAGAGAAACATTTTACGCACTGATTGAACTAGATGAGACAAGAAGAGGTTGTAATGACTCCAGGCACTTCTCTCCCCCAGATAGTGACCTCAAGCTTCCTTTAAGTCACATCTGAACCTCCTCCCAGCGCCTGGAGGGGATCTCGCCAGCTGCCCGGCCGAACGCATAGCAAGTAGCAGCAGAACAGAAGACACCGGGACTGTATTCACATTCTTATTCAACTCGAGAAAATATAATGTTAAATACCCGTTCGCTGACTCTATTCATGATGCCCTCAAATCCCCACATGTCCTCCCAGCTCACTGCTGATGTTTTCAAATGCAGTTTGAAGAGCGAGAGCCAAAGGTGTGTGCAGATAGAGCAAAATGAATTTTCATTTCATTCTGTATTCATGCATTTCACTGGATGAGTTAACTCACTGACAACTCGCCAAAACCTTGTGCGTGTGTGTGTGTGTGTGTGTGTGTGTGTGTGTGTGTGTGTGTGTGTGTGTGTGTGTGTGTGTGTGTGTGTGTGTGTGTGTGTGTGTGTGTGTGTGTGTGTGTGTGTGTGTGTGTGTGTGTGTGTGTGTGTGTGTGTGTTATCCGTCCTGCCTACTCCAGATGTTTCTCCTCGTTTCCTCCAGACCCCCTGATCTTCTCTCCTGTCTGTGCAGGATCATGATTATTCATAGTTTTGGCTTCTTTTTTTTTTGGACTTTTATTGATCAGCGGTGGAGAGACACACAGAGCTAGAAGAGGGAGAGAGAGTTGCAGCTGCGGTTGCAGTGGTGTACCGGTTACATGGTGGGCCGTGGTGGGAAAATTGGTGGTCATCCTAAAAAGGAACAATTATATGGTATTGCATTTAACTTTATTAATGTTATGAACCTGACAAAACGGAGGCCAAAAAAAGAAACAGGTGCGTTGCCACTGGAGATGCTGACGCCCTTCTGCTGAGTCGGCCCTGCAGGGGGAAACAAGCTGGTTTATTGGTGACAGGTTTTAGCAATTTGGGAGGCGGCTGCAAAAGCTAAATTACCAAAAAAAAACAACACTACTGCCAAACTTGTTCAGACCCTATTTGTTGCCTTTTTAAGCACACTTCTCTCTGCATTGGCACTTGAGTGAAAGTGTGGCCTGGGCCATATTGAAAGGCAACCAACTCAACTGAAATCCTCTTCGTACAGAGGAGTGTGTACTCATGCGTGTGCCAATAGCTACATTTCATTATTATTAAACACGGCCTGAAGCCCAAATAAAAAACAAACTGGACCGAGGCTCAAAGAACTAATGAGAGAACTTGTAACAGACGCGATGGGTGCGATGGGCGTCTCCCACATTTCAGGGATGAAGTAATTATGGCCACAGGAAGGTAGGAAATCAGATTAGTCAATTTATCAAGTGTCTGTGTGAGGAGGCAGGTGGTGGTGGTGGGGGGGGGGGGTCGACAAACAGAACACCTGAACACCACTGTTTGTTTCTTATCTTTCAACACCCAAGTGTTGTGCCTCAGACCGTTCCCAGAGTATTGACACTGATTATTTTTTTAATAAATGTTAGTTCCTGACAGACGTATTACACTCTTGGGTCCACTTGTCTCTACTCAGGTTGATGTGTAAATAGTAGGAGATGGTTCATCACGTTTATTTAACATATTTCTACCATTACATCCATTACATTTTCATATCAATTAATGCAACCCATGAGCCTGTCATTTTCTGATTGATGGAATCATTCTGACAATCACAGACTTTGCAGGTAATTAATTGCAAAGCATCTACTCCAAATATTCGTAACAGATACTGATACTGAACTACAAATTCAAGGCTAATACAAAACAATAATTTAATGATGATGCTCCGTTTCTTTGTGAAAAAACTTCCCATCAGACTTATTCTGGGCAAGAGCAGAGCATATGACTGTTTCCTCAGTCCCGCCAACATTTAGGACTTACTGATGAATATTTATGAAGTTGGACTGGTTTAATGACATAACACATCCAAAATCTTCTCCGTGTGTTCCCTCGCAGGATGAGAAGCGGTGGTGTTATATATACCTTTGTCCGTTTCCACCCACTCTTTGATGACCCTACTATTTTTCCTACAGCGAAGATTCATCCCATCTGGTGGTATTTTATAATTGTTTATATATTTTAGATATATGCTGTTTAAGAGGGATATTGCCACAGTTGCACAATAAAAAACGTTTATTGGATAAAGATATTTTTGTTTTAGTTTGAATTTGAATCCGTCACATGAATCTGGAATGACATAGTGCCTTGCACTGTGTATATATACTGTATCTCTATATATATCACTATATACAGTATATTACCATTACTGATACTGAGTGGGACTGGTTCGTGAGATGTGTTTAGGCTTGATGCCAACGTTGCTTCAATAAAGTTTCTGAGAGAGAAGTTTGCAAGTATTATTAAATTTGACAATCTGTCTCACAAAAAGGGGAACAGCTACTGCAATAACCTGCTATGAAAACAGTTCATCTGGTCCATGATTGCATGTGAATAAACTGATCTTTGCACCTAGATTTTACTGATATGCGCCACATATCAGTAACTTAACTCAGTAACTGTTTGTAGCTTAATGAGTCATCTTGCAGACAAACACACATGCAAACAAACTGATAAGCTTTACTGATGGATTCAATATGTGTGAAAACAAGAGCAGTTCTAAGACTGCAAACCTCCTTCGCAGGAAAAATCCCCAAATGTCCAGGGCATAAAAATATATACGTAAAGAAATCCTGCTGAAGAATAGATCTTCACCACATATTTACTAGCTTTAACTTGGTTGAGGTTACAATCATCCAGGTAGATTTAGTCTAATCCTGCAGACAGGTGGTGCTCAGGAAACACATACCTCCAACAACGGCAATGTAAAACAAAAATGTTTATAGCATCCGCCCCAAAATATCTCCAGTTCAGTGGAAATCGGCCTGGTGGTTATTGTGTAATCAGACAAACAGACCGAACCAATCGCACAACCTCCTCTGCAGAGGTAAATATTCATCCTATCAGAGGTGTAGCGAGCTGAGTGGATTGGGTCTGATTTGAATAAAAAGTCATTTCGGCCCTACACATCGGCTGCTCTGCCTTTCCATCCCACACCCAGCATCAGAAACAGATTTCGGGGTCAGAATGGGTACAGAGCAGCCTGTATGTATATATGACAGATCACAGGCTTTGGATAAATAGGAAACAGAAGGCTCCATTTGGAGTTCACGCAAAGGTCTGCCACATCCCGCAGCCACAGTCGTGCATTTATTGTAAAATACCTGCTGGTTATTTGTGTATTACAGGCCTACTTTGAGTGATACCATTCACAGTTTAATGAGGAAGAGGTACGGGCTGGCAAACCATCCATCATAAGCTCCTAAAAGTCACAGAGTGAAAAATGACGGAGTGCTACCAGAACATTGTTCATACTCTAATAAGGCCAAACCCTCCATAACGGCTCTATAAAAGACAGTGAAGATGGTAACCTGCCTGTCTTTCTCCGCGTCTCTCTGTGACAGGAATTAGATGGTTAGATAAACAGTGTACGGGACAGATTTGACATTTTCGAAAATGGAGAAAACTGTAAAAAGAAGGGCAGTGGGCCCCTTTAAAAGGCCACTCGGATAAACTGAGCATTTCCTTATTCAATTGTATGAAGCTCTATTCGTATTCCTGTCAGAGGTAATAGTGAAAGTGAATTGAGGTCAACATGAAGCATTGAGACGTCAGCAATGACAAACGTAACACCTTTTTCCTCCTAAGTCGTCAAATATTAATGCTGGTCCTACAATTCAATCTATGACGCTGCAGGTATCCCTTAAGCGACGTGGACTTGCAGGGCACATTCACAAAAATGACTGGTTTGGGAGGTGGCAATGAAATGGACCAGAAAGAGTTAACAGGAGCAGATATTCACATGGCCACCTGAGGACTTGAAGGTCCTAGAGGCGTTGACCCCTCCAGGCTGGGGTATCTGCACACAGGAGGTCCCACCTCAGCATCCTCCCTCGGCCATCTCCCAAGCCACAGCTGGAGCCAACATTTCAGGTTCCCAATGGAGGAGGACTACGTTTCGGATTTGGATCTCCAGGATCTGTATATCTATATAGATACCCCCTGTATAGGAGAGGCTTTCAGTGTTATCTTCGATGTGTGTGGTTATGTGGAGGTCAATTTGTGCTTGATGAAGGTGCCGGTCAAAACAGGTGTTAAACTGCATGCAAACCAAACCTCGGTGAAACTAGTTCACAACTGGACAGACCTTACAATAAGACAAATGCAATAAGACACATCAATATATGTACATTAATAAAGTTAAAGAATAATTCTCGTGTTTTTCCGCCCTAGCACTATTTCCCCTTTTGTGGGGAATGACTCAGAGTGACCAAAATTATTTTAATTGGTTGATTGAGTGAGAGCAATATAGTCCATTATTTTTGTTGCAGCCAAAAGGGCTGCAACAAAAATGATGGAGCAACTGTCCGAATTTAAAACGTCTTGTTTTTGCACTGGCAGACTCAGTTGTTATTGGTTATGTACCTACATATACGAACAAACACTCGGTGATGAAGTTTAACAAATCCAGATCCTCTCACAGATCAGGATCAGCTGTCCTTCACATGTCCTCAGACATTCAACCGGACTACACGACTCTGGAGGACAAGACAGAATGAACTTGTGGCTGAAATTTAGCTACATGCTACACATGGATGTAAACACTGAAAACTGTGGCCCCTTCCACTGGGATGATAACTGCCACTCAAAGAGGAGAAGAAACCTGACTCCAAAAAACCTTTTTCCTTAAGAAAATATTGTTTTAGGAGGTGAGAGACCTGCGGCAGACGAGTGGAGGTATGCTAATGTTTTTAGCTAAAGCTAATAGCATCAGTAGCTTTATGCAACAGTTTAGCAGGATAAGAAAATAAACAAAGAATCAAAAATATTAAATACATTAGAAGACGTCTTAGAGATAATAAACAATTATGGTAGTAATTCTATGAGACATTGTATATGTTACAAAAAAATCCATCTCCGTGCCTGATGCTTGTACTCTAGTCTGCATGTCATTCATTGAGTCTCCAGTAATGCTTGTTATGATGTAGGTAAGTCGTAGGTGTGTTGGAAATGTTTTGATTTGTACTGCAACCTACCACATACTCAAACATGATGTACTGCATACTACTTGCTCAACTAATGATTTGCAGGCCTCGGCCTTTGGCACCAACCGGAGGCTTCTCTCCTCACTGCAGCTGGATGGGGCTTATTTTTGGGTGCAGAGTCAAAAACGTGGACTTCATGGCAAGTTCCTGACTGCTGTGTTACGAGAAAAGAGAAAAGGTGTCATTTACTTTTGTCCCTGCTCTCCTCTACTATGCAGTCTGGACAAACCACACATTCAATGTGGCATTTTAGTGAATATGACTTCCAAACACAGCGTTGATGTAGTAACCTTCCCATTAGCCTTAGCTCTGTCATGCTAATTAGCATAGATTATCAACCAAGACCAGCGTGTCTGAGCAGCGATATGTTCCCATCGTATATGATGGGAACATCCACAGCGCATGAATTCACCATATGGGTCAATGATGAGTTTTGTTATATTAGTTCGGCTTAGCTGTGGGGTTTTTTGTTATTTATTCCCAAGTTTGGAGTGTCTTTGCTGTGATTAAACGTGTGAAATGTTCGACCCATGGCACATTGAAAGAAGTAGCACGGCTGTGCCCTTAGCCTTTTATAATTTTCATATTATAATTAAGGGTGGCTCGCACAGACTGATTGTTCGGCCCTGAACTCGACCTTTGCCCCGGACGGGGCCGGCCGGCGGCACCAGTATAAAAGAATTGTTGGACTGTGGTTTTAAAGACAAAATAGACTTGGACTATTTCATTTTTTATTTATTATTCAATCTTTAATAAATGCGTGCTGTCTTAACAGTGTTCCCCAGTATGACAGCGAGAAAGGACATTTAGGGGTTTCGCCCCGTTACATTTAGATCAACTGTGCCTACCTACACCCTCTCTTTGTAGAAAATAAGCCTCAACACACCTTTCCAAGATATAATTACAGAAATAAGGTCATCAAAGTGATAACTATTGGATTTGTAATCGTGTATGTGTCTAATATATTTGACAAAAACCGATTCACTCCTTTTAAATAAGTAGTTCTCGTGAATTAGCAAATATCACTTTCTTGCGAGTCGCCACACGGAGCAAGAGAGCATGCCGAAACACCGCGAGTATCTCGGCGCACATTTCGGCACATCCCAATGAGGTTTAGTCAAGTAATTAACAGTCAGGTGAGAGCAGGAGGACAGCCAATAAGGCCCCTCTGTTTGCTAGCTGATTAGGTGTTTCTGCCCCATTAATCACCAGCAACAGCTTTGGTGAAGGCTAATCTATTTTAATCAAATCAAAACAAGATGGTCCTATTGTTTGGAGTAGAGTACGACTGCATGGCTTCAGTATGGGACCTGTCTTGGAAAGCTCTAATTGAGATATTGGCAGCCTTTGACTGAACCAGATGGGCTGGAGGAAGTAGGAGTTGACTGGCACCAAACAGAGCGGGCTGATTGGCTTTTGTATTAACACACTTCCACTAACAGGGGAAGTTAGTCCTGGGCTGCAGTATTTACCAGAGACGACTAATGTGGAGTATTCCAACTCTCGTGGCTCTGCTGGCAACATATTTAAGGTTCATGAAGTAAAAATGACTCACACCAAGGTATAGAGTCAGTCTTGAATCTTACAGGGGAACATATCACTCCTCACAAACAGCCGATGGTGCCCATCAGGCCGGGTGTGTGTGTTGGAGTGGGCAAGTGTAATTTATGGAAGAAGAAAAAAACAACCTCCTGGATTCCAGATTTTAGTTTTCAGAAGTGGGATGGGATGTGTTTCCCTTCCAATATAACCTTTATCTTCCTCTTACAATTGCACATAAACAGTATTTCCTGAACAGCAGTGGAAATTTCTCTCAATATGTAAAACTGTGTTCACAGACGCCTTTATGGCTGTTCTGTGATGTATTTTTGAGATATGCAAATTTGACATTTCTCCCCTGTGATTGCTCTTCAATCCCGGCTCTCCCTCCAACTATCTCTTCCTCTCTCTCGGTCCGTGAAAGGTGAGACGTCACCTGTTCATTTGTTCAAAACTTAAGAGCAGATTTCGGCATCTGCTTTGTAAAATTAAGAAGCAACAGGAGAAGTCACATGAAGCTGCGTTAAGACCCAAGATAAGGGTTTGGGATAAAATTAGTGCAGGGAAATAAGTCATTCAAGCAATAAATCGACCAGTTGAGAGGTGGTTAAAGGACAGCCCGCTGTGTTTTATCCAGACCTGAAAGGTTAACTTTTCCAATTGTATCGGGCCTTGACAAAGCATCGGTATTTGAGAAGCTCGGATGAGAACGCGCTTTTTCCCCCGAATAAAATGATTAATCTGATTTCTTACTGACCAGAAAACTGTCTTCCTTCCAGATCTCTTCGGGACTTAATAAAAAGCAACATATGGATGCATGCTTGGCCTGACAGAGGGGGGAGACAGAACGAGGAAATGAACAGATACAAGATAGACACCAGGATGAAAGATTGGAGGAACTGAAAAACAGAAGCCAAACAACAACAGCAGCAGCAGCAGCGGCCACGAGGCTGTTCCGGCTCGGCTTCCTCCGCCCGCTCGCTCACTCGCTCTCACACTCGCGCACATAAATCACAGGCAGGACTGTCCTTGCATGATAGAGACAAATTATTATGGCTAAACACACAAGAATACCGGATGATTAAGTGTCTGGGGCATTCTAAGAAGAGATGGAGACTTGATTTATTGCTCTCCACACGGCAGCAGACTGAAATGTAAAAGAAACAGAGAACCTTCGCAGCCTTGCCTGGTGGCACTCTGAGCGTCAATGAAAGCAGTCGGTGGACAGTTGTACGCTACAAGTAGGATCAGTTCCGTTAATACCTTCTTATGTAATTATTTCCCACTCAAAGGTTCCATCAGATTTTTTTGGATGATGAAAAAATCTGAAGGCCAAGGTGAGAACCCTCATGGTGATCAGGTGCACAGTAGCGCATGCTAATGAAGATCTTTAAATTGGAGTTAATTGATAACCCACTGCTTCTCAAATAGATGGATGGTAGAAAGGTGGTACCCAATTCTGTGCGCGTGCAACTAATGATTTACTTACCTGGGACCTGTATCGCTGGTCTGTTGTTTTAAATAAATGTATTTTCCATCACAGAGTCAACTTCCCTTTTTCCCTGCTCACTACAAAACCTAAATCGTCCATGTGTGCCAGCACTATGCCTGTGTGCGTCAGCGCCTCCCTATCTGAGTGTGCCAGCAGTAGTCAGTCATCCAGATATGTGACCAAGCAGATGCTACACTCCCTGAGCGGGGCCATGCCTGTGTCTGTGCATTTTACCATCACCCTCAGGCTCAGTAGCAGGTCAAAGGGGAGCATTTGATATTCATATACCCTCTCCTGAAACATCGTCTCTCTCTCTCTCTCTCTTCTTATTTGTATCCTTCATATGTATAATAAAGCACACAGCAGATGGAGTATTAAAAGCATAAAATAGAACAGGTGTAATACAAGTAGGGAGGTGAGTGTATCCAAGTATAAATACATCTATTTGTCACACTCAAACCACTCCTGCAAGTACAATTAACTCTAAAAACTCACTCAGTAAATACTACAGAGTAAATAATACTCATCTCTATGCCACATTCTGATTGCTGCTCCCCTGATAACATGGCAGTCTGCATTTCCTTCATGTTTATTGAGTGGCCTAGTGGCCTGCCCTTTGAAGGCCATATATTGTGATTACTCCTCCCAGTGCTAATCTGAGTATAATTATTTTTCCACATAAATTATCAATAAGTGAAATGTCACAGGACACAACGAGAGAAAAGTGTCTAACCGGTGTTTTTGACCTGTTGGATAAACATGGTCTCTGTTGTAAACATTCTACACACCAGTGTTGGTGCTCCCTCCAGGTGAAGGTTTATGAAGCATCACAGGTGCATCAGATGCAGGATGATAAAAGACCATATGTGCTTTTTAAGCTTAGACAACTGCCGTCGGGTGTTACAGACTAGAAGAAGAAACTATTGTAGAAGAAGAAACTATTGGCATTGAGCACCGCTTCCTGAAGACACATGGCCACAGGTCAATCAAGGACACAGCGTCTTGTTTTTAGAGTCAAAGTTTTCAAGGCACATTCAGTGCGAGATTTCCTCCTCCCCGACTGCTGTGATGAGCTGCAGGTGTTGAGCGCCGGCCTCGGGCCGCAGTAAACGGAATTGTTTTCAGCACGAGAAAAGATTTGTTTTGCAAAGTGCATATTGGCACGAGCGAGAATAACAGCAAGAGGGCTGGTGGCACCTCGCCACGAAGGTGCTTCGTATCGCCGCGGCGGGATTTGTGCTTCCGTCAGATTCGGATGAAGCAGGTAGAAAAACAAAAGAAAATCCTCACCGTTGGGTGGCGATGCAAATTGCACTTTGGAAGGCTTATAGTGTACCGGCTCGCTTGCCTCCTAAGTGATGTACATCCTGAATTTGCTTAAAGAAAAAACAAGCAGAGAGCACTATATTGTGATGCCATCTTCCTTACAGTGGGATCTCCATTAGAATATATTACAGTCAGAGAGGGGCTAGTTGTACTGAGGCGGATTTTCCAGCGCTGACAGAAATGTTTAAGCATAAGCCATCTCCCCTCCTCCCTCCACCCTCTCTGTACGACGCCACATAAATTATTTTTGGCATTATTCAATTTTACCCTTCACCTCTCATTAATGTACGTCACTCTGTACATTGTGGAATTTAAACTTCCAATTTGCAGTTGCAGTGATGATTTCTCAATTGGCATCTGGAGGCACCCGCATAGAAAACACATGGAAATAAGCCTAATGTTTATAGGTGTGTGTGTGTGTGTGTGTGTGTGTGTCGGACTGATGGGTTAGAAAAGCAGCGGCTGTACTCTCCCAGGATTCAGCGGAGGAGAGTTTAGCTGTATCAAATTGAATTATGGATGTATATCAGGTATTTCACTCTCCAGCCAATTCTCATTTTCATCAGTGCCACGAGTAATCAAATGATAAAGAATGTGTGAAGTTAAAAGTGTGTTTGGCAAGCTGGAGCACTTCTCAGTATGAAAACCCTGTCAGAGAGGATCCGAGGCTAAAACACACAGGAATGACATTATCAGCCCGGAAATTATAGGTCTTACTTTCTGTGAGAGTCTGCAGGTGAGTTATTAATTACCAGACTGACAACAAACCAGGTCGTCTCATTCTCATCCCACAAACACCGCCAGCTTCCAAACACTTCCTCATGCCCCTTGTGTCTTATGCTGGTGCACAAGGCAGACGTTGCATATGAGACTCACCGGGCTTGGATGTCATCACATAGCAGGAGACACTGCATATGGGGGCAGGTTGGCGTCATGGGGGGTCCCAACAAACACCAGAATTTGGGCGTTCATTTCCCATTTGCCACAAGGAGTGTCTGGTGCAGCAAGTCAAGCCTGTTGCGGTGACCATGATTGTAGCACATTTATTGCAAGCTTGCATGTGCCACTTACACAGCAGCAGTTGATGCAGCTGCAGATGCAGGAGAATCGGAAGGAGAAGGCAGGAACTGAATGACACAAGTCAGGAGACGGGTGACAAACAGGAAGTCGAACACGGGACTCTGACACAAGGCAGGTAAATACAGAACGAAAGAAAAAAAATAATCCAAAACAGAATATTATAAAGTCCCTCATAATATAATGCCCCCTTATAACATTTATTTCAATTAAAAACTGTTCATGTCTACAGAAGCTCTTGACTCCAGCACAGCGGAGGAGAAGAGACATCAAATAAAGCATGAAGGTGATAAAGATATGACTCAACTGTCCATCAAACACAGTTTACGGACCCATTTCGTACTTGAGCCTGCAGGCTGTGTAAGACCAAGAGTAAACACACAGTCGACGGGGCAGAACATCAGGCACCATCGACGTGCCCAGCATTTATCATTAAATAGTGACCTGCTGATATTTAAGCAGAACAACTGCTGATCGGCTATTTCGGAACCTTGGTTGGCGCCGGGGATTTTAGCAATCATTTCCTCAAACCTCAGTCGGACAAAGGATAACAATTGAGGCAGACAAACTAATGAGAGGCGGGCGACCGAGGATACAAGACAAAGGAATATATAGTTTCAGTGTCTTTAGATGCCGTACGGACATAACGCCTGAAAAATCAAGCCACATAATCAACCCACACACAACAAACTACAAGGGTGCACGCAATGTGTGGTCGGCCAGTACCACAATAACCAGGCACACCCGCAGGTTTGCAACGCATTCAACTTGTAATATTGTTTTTAAAACGACTGATAGTCAGCATCTATGATAAACCACGACAAGACACGTCATCACATGTCATGGAACAATTTACCAACGACGTTTTCATCTGGCGGCTGCCAATTTGAATCCAATCCGGCAAAGAAGACGTGGAATCCATTGCAAGCTCCAATTTCCCAAACGTCCAATCCATCTGTATTCATGTCATCCTCTCTCCCTTCATCATCGTCATCTTCAAGGTTGCTTTCCTGCCTATTGATGACACCGGCTTGTTAGTCTGTGGTGGAGACGGCAGCAGGACACTCGCCAGACATCCAGGCTGGATGTTTTGAGAGTGAGGAAAAGTTTGTGAGCAGACAAGGGACTCATCTTCTGCTCTGGCTCATCACACTTTAATGCCGCGGCAATCCAATGACGTCTAGGGAAGTCTCGGATGTCTGTATAGAATATTGTGTTCCAACACAGCTGTGCAAGGTCACTCAGTTTGTTATATTCCTTGTTTGCAATAAATGTAAATTTAGCATGGTGATATTTTTAGGTAAAACCAAACCAGAAAGGGATGAACTAAAAATATCCCCGTTGGAGAAAACACAAGCATCATGCATGAGGTGAAACCATTCAGGCTCACCTGCATGTCTAATGCAGAGGGAGGGAGGTGATGATGGGCCCTGAGAGACAGCAGACAGCTGGCTGCTCTGTTTCCCCTCATCTTCATGAGCCACCCTGGGTGCTGCAACTGTGCCAGTGTTGTACAAATGCGCCCCACATCAATGCGCTGGGTCGTGCTGATTATATTACTCTGTAATCATCTGCGCTTCGGCCTCTCTGCCTGTCACAGACCGGAGAGGAGAGATCAGAGACCTTTGTTAACACACTGAGAAAAGAAAACACTGGATCAGCTTAAAACAATTGAAGTAATGATGATGATGCGTCACAATCAGGATCTCGATCTGTAATGAAAATCATTACATTGAAGACGCTCGTACGTCACGACACACAAAACATCACCTCGCCCTGCTCAATATCATGTAAAAGGCAATAAAGTGGATCGAAATGTCCGAGTGGATGCTGGTTAGATATCGGAGAAAATATATGATTCATTTGAGTGACTGGTGATGATTTATGCGTACATACGGATTCTGATGACATCACAGTACAGTGGGTTTGAAAGCAGCAGCTGCTGGAGATACACATGAGAGCAATTGCACAAGTACTAGTTAAGTGAGTCATAGTAAGTTCTATGTATCCACTGGTGATATTTAATGGCATGAATGGCCTCTCGGTTGGATCTCCATCCGACAGATTTCAAGAACACGAAGGAGTACATACTAATGGAAGGTGGTAAGAATCGGTTACATTGAATACAGAGAGAACTGTGAAGATACAACAAGTCAAGAGCATGCAGCACACGAGTACCCAGAGGGCCTCTGTGCACTCACAAGACAAATGCAGCGCCGCCTCCACAGCCCACTGGCCAGTGGATAGACTAGCATTCCCACTGACAGCCCCTCTCTGTGAAGACAACTGAAGAATGATGTCTCCAGTCGAGCACCAAATTGGAAGCAGAGCAGGGGAGAATATTGAAGCTATTGCCTAGATAGCGACACATTGATTCAGTACAGTGTGGAGGCAAAAGAGATAGCTCTCTACGACTCTATGTCCCCGCGGAGAGACATGGGAACGTCTCTGCGGTCCCATTGGAAATCGATACATGTTTATAACCACATGTGGAATGTGAGGGTGTTTTTAATGTGGAAGTAAGTGGGGCCGGGGATGTGAGTGTGGGAAGTGTTTATTTCTGATATCTTATATAATAAGTGTGAGATATGATGATATGAGGCCGTAGTTGGTTCTCTTGATCCGATCCATCCTCACATGAGAATCAAAATGCAGCTGTATTAACGTTTAAGCGACTGCATCCAACGCAAGAGACAAAACGTAGTTTAATCAGGTGCTTCTATATTTAGTGAGAGAGGAAAACACTCATCCATGGGTGGGGATGGATGGTAGAAACCACTGTTCAATCCCAGTTCACAGGCTCTGTCATTCACTGTGTTTGAGACAGTCAGCATTAAAAAAAATCAGTGAACCAAACCGGACAGGAGTTCTTCTGGAGCCTATGATACCTGTAGGACCGGTATGGGGCGGAGGTAGTTTGTTATGAGTGGAGGAAGAAGAAGCAGCAGCAGATTTGGGTCTAAACCTGCACAGTAGCCAACGTTCAGTTCTTGTGAATGCTGAGGTCATAAGGCTCAGAAGGACTGGAAATTTTTTGCAGAGGTTATGTTTAACCAGCTTATTGCAACGCACAGTTTGCAGAGATTCCCCTGACTTGATGATGGCAAGAGCCTGCAACATTTTGATTAACTTGTCACTAAAACTAGCAGAGAAGGTTCATTGTTTACCTGACCGGTGAAACATTATGGTGAGTAGGATGAATCCGTCTTTGTCTTGTGTATTTTTTAATCCAAAGCGATTATTTTCCTGTATTACTATTCAGGAATGTGTCTCTTACGTACAAACTACAACACCATAAGTGGCCATTCATTTTAACTAAAGAATCATTTGTGCTGCTCAGCCGAGTGCTGAGTGCTCTTCACTGAAGAGCTACGTCTTGAGCACGAGCCGAAGAACGGATCACAAAGGTGAGGCGCCGGTAGCCTGTGTTTTTGGGTTCGGCATCTTCTCTGCAGGCGCTTGACCTCTCTCTTGAGACTCTGATGACCTACTTTTAATCAGGAGCAGAAGAATCAAGAGTGAATTTACCCACTTTATCACTCAGGCTTAGAATAAAAGAACAGCTGACCTGTCTTTTATCAGCAATTACCACTGTCTGCACTCGTGTCCTCACTCTATGATCTTACTGTTGTTGTGTCACGTGTTGATGGTGCAACTGAACAACGCAGCTGTAACAACTGGCTGATTGCATGCAGATGTTACAGTATGGTACACCTCTGTCCTCCAAAGACACCTTCGTCTACTTGGTGATGACATCAGTAACACCGGCTTCTCATAGCTACATCTTAAAGGAGTATTCACACCAGATGTTGGGGAGTTTGCTTTGTATGTGCAGGAATCAGCTGACTGTCATATGAAACGATTGTTGTTGATTCCCTTTGAGTTCACCACAAAGACGCTTTATACTAACTGTGCTTCTTGTCTGGGCCAAGCTGATAACACATTCACAATAATGGATACAAGGAGGGCAAATCAGGAGCAGTTAGGGGTTCAGTGTGTTGCTCAAGAACACTAGAAATAGGTTTTTTTTTCAAATCATGCTGTTTCCATCAACTTTTTCTAAGGCAATAATTAAAATGATGAATATATGTCAATCACATGAACATAAGGAGACACACGGAGAACTAATGTCAATGCAATAAGTGAGAAACATGCACAATGTTATTAGTACTTACGATAAATGCAGCATATACAAGCAGTTTCTATTTACAATATTTACAAGCTATAAGTGCTTATATAACTAGCGTTCTGCTAACACTGGCAAAAGCAATTTTTGCGATGCAAATTTTCATTAAAGTATCAAACACATTCTGATCTTTGGACATTTTCATCAACCTCTCAGAATATATCACACGGACCAGAGGCCTGAACTCTCAGTACACTTCTAGTTCATAAGTGAATTTCAAGTCAACTAGCTGGTAAACGTTGATACACGTATCTAGAAATGTTAATATGAAGATAACCTGACTCTTATATGCAGAACTGTAAAATGCCAACATGTTATTCTTGCAACTGGCTGGGTTTGATCTCATGTGTGGTCACAAGCATGAGGCGGTTCAGGTAGTTTGACTTGGCTGCATTCAGCAGTGGATCAGACAGCACCAGACCTCAGCAACCAGACTGACTGCTCTGCATCCTGCTGCCATCCCATCACGACTCTTTTCATTAATATACTTAGAATAATTCTAACTACACATACGGTGATCAGTCGACCACTTGAGCCAATGCCATGCTGGCAACCGCTGTTTAGATCGATAGCCATGTGCACAACTAAATGAGGACATCTCCGTTCTTATCATTAAACCTAGAACACTAAGCCCGATCACAGCGTCCTCCATCTATTACATTGATGCACTGCATGCAGGAATGACACTTACTGCAGGCTCATGTGGTCCTGCAAAGCAAATGCAAACAAAAAAGAGAGAAAAAAAATGAATGTTCATAGTTCTTTGGAAACTTCCACACTGTGCAGTTCCTCTCAAGAAAGTTCCTAAAGCTGTTTGATCTAACTAAAGCTGTAGACCGCAGAAGATGGACTGTTCAAATGAATGGTGATAATGGACTTTGAAAGGGGTGGAGTCTGTATATTCCACATCTTCCTGGTGTTGGAAGTCTCAGCTGCAAATCTCCACTGAGAAGCAGCGTGGAAAGAGGCCAACAGCAGTTTAGAAGTTTAGCAGTGGGGACATATTCTGCGTACGCTTGGCACATCTGCCAATCCTCCTTGTCACTGGTGGCCATGTTGGTGTCCTGACATTTCTGACATTCACTTTGTGTTGCCTTTTAGGATGGGCGGCTTTTAGTCCATGGCACACTTCGACACATCCGAGCACACACACACACACAAACATGCAGGCCTGTGTGCTGTCACTCCGAGACAAAACTGGAAAGGACAAAATGAGAGAAATCAAAATGTCAAGCTTCAGGTTCACAATGAAACATGACAGCGAATACTGTCTCTTGGCACAGAGGGGTGTCTGCACTATGATTTTAATAAATGGGTTCTCCGACCCTGCAGAAACATTCATTCTCCGTAAAGATGACATTTTATCTCACTGACGGTTGCCATGACACAAATGACATTTGATGACATTAATGTTCTCTGTTTAAATGTTTCAATTTCAAATGTTCAGGGCTAAATTACCAGCCTGAATACTGACTTTGCATCAGCAATGATGGCTTTCCAAGGAAACTCCCCTGTAGCCTGAATTTCGTGTCTACGCCGTTGTTCCTCTTCCTGTTGATGCAGTAACATGCATACAAACTCATTCTCAAAACTAATGAGGCTGATTAAAGGTGAGGTAGACATTGGTGCTGACTCCCGCTGACACGCAACTCACACCTCCAGCAACACATCCAGTTCCCTGGCCCAGTGCCGGCGGAGACAAACTAACGGGATCCGAGTGGCCTCGTCCTCACAGTGCTGCGATGGCATCACCTCTAACTAAGCCTGCTACCATCCTCCTCCTGAGGATGCCTTCGCTCCGGCACCTCTGGCAACAAAAGATGAAAGCTGTGTGTTTGTGTGCGAGATAGGAACACAGAAAGAATCTGTATGCAGCACAGGCATTTCCATTGACCTCCTATTTTCTGACAGTTGGGGAATGCAATATAGATTTTAATCTGCTTTTGGACCTTCAATTAGGACTCCGTAAGTTATTATGAAAGTCTCATAGCACGGTTAAAAACTTTGTGATTCCTACCTCTGGAATTGGTATAAGTGAGCTTGTCAGTTTTATCTGTTGTGCACCTTACAGCCTTCCAACTTGCAATAACACACTAAAAGCACATTGTCTAGATTCCTCAGCTGAAAGTCCGTATAGGAACCTTTATAAAGTAAGACTACTTTAGTCCTGGAAGTACCAGTCGGTGTGATTCTTACCAGGGATTGTGAGGTAAATAAGGGATGCAGACTCCCAAGACTTTAGTCGAGCAGCATTTCATTTCTCTTCCCCTATTTCGTTCTCCCTATTTTAAATTCTCATGAGGACTCACGAGTCTCTCATTACAATACACAAAGATTCCAAGTCAAAAAGTGTCTTTGTCAGGAGCAAAACACAGTATATCTATGGTGACTCATTCCAGCACCTTTTCCCCTACTTATCCCATCCACATTGTTTGTCCCCATATCACATTTGACAGGCTTGTTTTCTGTCCCCCTTCCCTGTTGTTAATAACAATATGTATGTATCAGTGGCGCCATGCAGGATGTCAGTCCACTGTTATTTCCTGAGCAGCGGGCAGGACTGATAAACGGCAGTGATTTGTTGAGTGTTTGACAGTTTGCTTATTTCCTTTTTGCTCAGAGGGCCCCTCATCAGCTAATTTCAACATGGCAGCCTCAGAAGCACAAGTCTTTGGGGAAATGTCACTTTTAATTAAATCCCAGGTCCTTTAAGATAAGCAGTTAGGCGTTCATTTCACCCAGGGCGTAACGTTGTCAGGAGCCAAGGAGCATGACGTATGTCTGTCAAGATTAATCATTATGCAAAAACTGGCCCATTTTTTCCCCTCCTCTCCTTTCCCCTTGTATGCAGAAGTCCCTCATTGCGCAGATATTCAAAAACATCTACTGGATGGAACCGATTTACTGTCCCATTGTGTGATTGTATATATTTCTTCATAATACCACTCAAATATTTTGAGATTGTTCCAATGCTGCATCCGAAATCGCATATTATACATTCCATACTGAATATGTGTACGATCGTTCATTATACTTTTGTATAAATAAACAATATCAAGTATCTTTTCGGCGAACTGCTCAGTGTTTAATTATGACATCACAAGCAGGACTGTGTAAACCTCTACGGGGATGGGGAGCGTCGGGGTTCAAGTCTGGGGTCCGGCTGGGCCACTCAGGGACATTCACAGAGTCCCGAAGCCACTCCTTTGTTATCTCGGCGTATGTACAGTATGTATGACAGCAATTTTCCTTCAGCTTCAGCTTTGTTTTTTTTCAGCTGCAGCTATTTTTGTGTTCGAATGGTGGGAAGATATATGGCTTTTGAATAATGGGTCCATTTTGTGCCTCGTTGACTGTATGGAGCAAAAGAATCTGTCAATCTGTGCTCATGTTCACATCTCCCGTTGGAGTGACTCAGGACCCGCTGCTCGTCTCCTAATGGGGTGGGCAGCTGTGAAACCTACATATAAGGCAATGACTCTTCAGTGGGTGGTCGTGAATGGTCTCTGGATGCTTTACTTTTTTTACTGGATAATGCGTTTTTACTCTCTCAAGTATATGTTGTATGAAAGTCTTGGAGAGTCCGTGGTCAGCAGGCCTCTCTAAAGCTGGATCCTCTCCACTCCCACTACATGACGGAGTAAACTCTAATCACACTTGCAGCTGAATGAAGCACCCTTCGTCCAGGTGGAGGGGGTAATTGTTAACCTCTGGGATTTTTATACTTTAGATTGAGCATTTTATTTGTAAATTAAATTCCTTTATATTACATTTTATTTATTTTAATATAATTGTATTATATATACAATATAGTACTTATAGTAATCCATATATATATATATATATATATATATATATTCAGGGAACCAATAATCCACATTAAAGACACTAGGAACAGCAGGGGATCAGACATGAAACACAGAAATGAAGTATC
>CAAKHC010002897.1:0-33962 GCA_901007825.1 Macroramphosus scolopax | reverse complement strand
TCTCACATTAACCTTCTGCAGAGGAAAGAAAACTGATTAAGAGCTGGACGACACTGAAATGATTCAGGGCCGATTGAGTCTGATGTATGTTTTACTGATGAAGCAGTTATGTGTCTGGTATGTTTGGACACAAGTTGAAAGAACCACATCTTGGGGCCAAAACACACTATCTTACATGATGGATACTAATCGGTGACACATTTTTTTGGGTGGTGTTTTGTGTACAGTTACAAGGAATTCTCTTGTAATACAGTACTTTCCTCACAGCTGCTCCCAGACTTATTGAAGACATGGCTTGTTCCCACAGTATGTTACTGTCTCTGTACTCCAACCCAGTGGGAGCAATGGGAGCTGCACATGGACAGTGTAAAAAAAAAGAAAAACATGTTCAACTACCCCACTGGAGCGAGCGTATGAGGTAAAGGAAGGGGATTGATGCCCCAGGAGGGCTGAAGTCAGCCAGCAGTCCATTTATAGGCCTTATGTTTCTTGCTTAATAAAGACGGGATTATACATCTGGGGAACACATTTCTGAAAAACAGTGGAAAAATAAAAAAAATGGCTTGGGTGGCAGTGGCCGAGGTGATTGAAGACAATCCCCAGTCTGTGCACCTATTCATTACGGTTGATTTGTTCTTGTACAGATGTTTATCATTCTGTGACACTATCAGACGTCCGTCTATGAGGAGCAAACGTTTCCGCCGGCAACCCGCCTGACAGCTCGCCATTTTCTTTACCTTCGCTACGAGCACTGTTGTCTGGAAAAATTAACTCTCCTGAAGACTCAGGGAGTTCATCTTGCGCCGTGCTCCCATCGTTGTTCATGACATTAGCTCCAGATGTGGAATGTGAGAAGTTGTGTTGATATTCATGTTATTCCTGACATTCCTCACTCCGTTCAGAGACTGCAGACATTATTCCAGGTGCAGCAGGGGAGCTCTCCGCGCTCTGCAGCGGTCCCTCCCCACATCGGACGGTCGGACAGCCAGCCCCGCTGCCCTCTCTCTTGGGGCAGCCTGGAGGAATGCTTTCCTCCTTGCTGAGCGGGCGAAGGCTGTACGACACCAGGCCCAGTGCTTCCGGGGCCGGCTGCTATGTGTAATGCACAACAGCTGGCCCCTGTGAACATTCCAGCTGAGGCCCCTCAGCCTCATGGGAAATCCCAATGGGGATTTGTTTATTAAGACTATTAGTTGGCTGTTTGTTGTTCCTGCCAGCCATAAAGGAGGAACCAGTCCCCCCAATATTATCACCTCCCTCTTTGGCCTGACGTTGCCCCGGCTTGACTTTTTCATTGTATTATTGTGTCCCAGATTATACAGTCCACCATGTCTATAAACTCTAGTTTATCACTGGTTTAATGATGTATAATCCTATTCACAACCACCAACTCCAGCCATCTGTCCCACTTTCCCTCTTTTCCTTTATCTCCGACTCCCAATTTCTCTCCCTTTCCCACCCCTTTATCATGAGTTCATCCACACGCAGTAACTCTCAACCTAAATATTTAGTCGTCTTGGTAGGAAACTGCCATGTCAAAACTCCTTCCAGATGTGAGCCGTCGCAGGCTTGTGCTTTGGCCTAATTATGCATGGCTGCAGAGGAGCTAGATCACTAGGAGAGGAAGAGGAGGAGAAGGGTAGAGAGGGGAAACAGATAAGAGCGTAACAGATGTTGTCGAAGAGACAGTTAGGATACGTTCTGATGTTGCTGAGGCAGAAAGGAGAATGAAGTGAAGGAGAAAGTTGAACATGAGGAGTAGAAGAAGTGGGAAGAGGAAACCGAGAGGGGAACAAAGAGAGCAGAGCGGAGAGGATGGAGGAGGGAGAGTAGAAGCTTGGCTGGCGGTTTGGAGGGATGTGCCCCTGGAGACTGAATACTCCCCAACCCCTGACGAACAGATCTTCGACGCTGGGGTGAGAGGGAGGAGGAGCAGGAGGAGCAGGAGGCAGGGCTCCTCACGGTCACAGCATAGCTTCCCTTCCAAAGCTCTATTAGTACGAGCCTTTATGTGCGACGGAGGAACTTATGTGTTATGTCGGTGTTGAGAAATAGAGTGCTTGTGGATGTACACATGTCAAAAGCATTCAGACCTTCGCCCCCGAGACACATCGAGCAGTGATTCCTTTCTCCGCGCTGCGCGGTGGAAGCTGTGTTTGTTTTCTTGTTTTAATGGAGAGCAGACAAACGTACAGTGGCAGTCTCGTTGCGATCGTGCTTGTTGTATTTGTCGCCGTCGTTGTGAGCGGCCGATGCTGTTGGCTCAGTGGCTGCCAGCCTGAATGAGCGGGCGCAGATGCTCAGGGTGTGGGGGGGTCAACATGCGCATCCTTGGCCTGATGCCCCCTCACCCAGCAGCTGCAGTGCAAGACAGGCGCTCCCTGCATGGTTTGCAGTTGAGCCCAGGAATGTCAATGCTGCTGGTAGTCAGGGCTTCAGGATAAAAATATTCCTGCAAGGTCGTAATATTTTGATCAGCAAGGGTCGCAGTTGCACATTAGCGGTTGTAGAAGTTCAAGCATGTACTGCAGGTTGTTGGTGAACAGTATTCTATACATTTGTTTTAGGTTTATACCTTTAATTTGAGTTCTGTAAACACTTGAACCTTATTAGATTGGAAGTTGTGGAGCTTTGGGAACAAGTTGTGTCACAAAATGCAAGACTGCAAAACCAGAGATGTTATAAAGGCAAATTTAAGGAATCCAGCGATGATGAAAAGATGTATGACACAAATAACCAATCGTCTGCTGAACCAGGAAACACATCAGGCTAAATGTGTCGTTGCACCATCGCAAGCTCATATATGAGACATATGAAACCTTGCACATGCATGTAGATGTATTACTGGTGAAGTTCTGAACCTTATACATGCAATAAGGGGGGTCCCTCCCAGTTCACTTAGATGTGAGCCTGGTCCTGTTAGCTCAATATAACTGACCAGAGGCGTTACTAAGGTGGCTGCAAGGTGGTGAGACAGGAAATGATGACATACAGTTGAAAGCTTCAAACACTAGTTAGCAGCCCTTTAAGCTTCAATAAACATTTCACAAACTTTAGGAATTCATATCAAATTTATATTAACGTGTCGTCTCTTGACCCCCTGTACAGCAGACTTTTACAAAGCCCCTAATACTTTGTGCATTCCTGCCCAAATTAAATATAGTTCTATTGCTCATATTAATGTATCATATTTTCTATTATTCCTTCATATTTCTGTATTGAATAATAATAATAATATTTGTTCAATGCTCTTGTACTGTTTTACATTGTTTATACTTGACTTCAGTACCCTGATGTTTTTGATTACGTCATACTTCCTTATCTTAATGTTACTTCCTTATCTTTAGTTGTATGTTGATTGTATACACTGAAAGGACAAATCTCTCATATTGTGAAAAATGTAACTTGGCAATGAACCTGACTGATACTAAAGTTAACAACACTTTGCTCGGTGCAGAAACAACTGTCTCGTTGCTCTCTGAGGTTCATACTGGGCTTCCCTCTATACCCACTTACACCCATATTTTTTCGCTTTCTTGGCGGAGGAGAGCTGAGAAGTTTGATAATGCTCCTCTGTATTCATTGAATATGAATAAACACTCTCCTAGCTAATCAGAGTGGAAGCGGAGTCGTGTTGAGCGACCACTGGTCAATCTGTTATCGCTCTTTATCTGAATCTGATGAGTCATTTATGTCTCACACGAGGCAAAATGTATCATTAACTTGCTGCAGCATCTGTTATAATATTTATCTCCAGAGTCACATTGTTGGGCTCTTACTTCTATGTATGGAAGGATACTTACGTTTGCAGATGTGTTTGTGGTTTACATCGGGTCTCTGAGTCAGTGTGTGTTGAGACGGGAGTATGCCAACGAGACGGTCATCTTATCAGCAGACAGAATTCCAATAGCAGGGAGAGCACTGGACCCCAGGCATTCCTGCATCGATAGGGTTTATTTATGTGGGGTAAGGTGTTGAGAGGAGGGGGAGCGGGACCTCTTCCACACATGTTAGGTGGGGCAGTGGTCAGCAATAAATCAAAAAAGCAAACAAAGGCTTGACACTGGATACGCTGGGCTTTGCACTCCGCCACAGCACCTGCCAATGCCACATGAGCCCCTCGTTTTATTGTGCCCTCGCAGGTCAAGGTAGCAGGACCCGACTGAGACGTCCCTGCACGGCTGCGCTGTAGCTGCTGGAGTCTTCGGATGATGGATATATATCTCTCTTATCACCTCGTAGTCCTGCTTAATTAAAAGGCTGCGACTTCTCGAAACTTGGAGAAAGCAGGGTCATGTGTTATAGTAATCTCACACCCCCAAGGGGCTTTTTGTTATTTTAGTTTTTCCTTTCACGCCACCCTCTTCTTATCCGACTCCAGAAATTCCTGACTTTGACTTTTCCTTGCCAGTGCTAACTTCCTTCTCCGTGCGTCCGACCACAGCAGCCCCCAAAGCTCCTAGTCTGGGTCCGCAACACATGGAGACAGAAACACGGAGATCATGATTGTCAATAGTGGGAATGCCTGTGGCTTCTGTGTGTCTGTGTGTGTGTGTGTGTGTGTGTTTCTGATATGCTTACTCTTGAGAATTTATTTGTGAAAACGTTGCATTCACAGACCAGATTACAATAACACAAACCCAATGTACGCTGGCTTCCTTATTGCTTCCTACTCGGTTTAACAGGTTTACCTCAAAGTATATTCATGCATGCAACAGCAGTATTACACCCATCCACAAATGATAATAATAATACAGCTCCTCTAGCACTCTACATGCCTGTCACAATATTGACTTAAGCTGAACAAGAAAATGCCCCAAAAAATATTTCAATAAAAGAAGAATATTGTTGTCTTTTAAAACCATTTAATGTCAGTGATGAAACAGTATAATTGCTTAATAATGCAGGTTAACCCTTTCGTAGAAGACCGAACATTGAAATATCGTAATTTAAAAAAAAAAACGGATGAGAAGAAATTTGTTTTATCAGAGCTTTCAGGTTTATTGTGGGTTTATTACAGGCATGTAAACACAATGGGCAGTGTAGAGGTCAGTAAAGGTCAGTTATTGATGCTCATCTATCATACGGGAGGTCCAGAAGGTATTTACCATGACAGGCATAGTTATGGTGAAGATATAACTTTCTCTGAACGACTGCAAAGTTGAATTTTTTTTTTAGCTATTTACATCATCCGATTATCCCCATCTTAATAATATAGACTCAATGTAGCTCTAAGATCTTCAGCTACTGTTGATGCTGCAAACCGCTGGGAAACAGTATAAATGTGTTGAAGTAAGGAACAAATTCACACTCATGGTCGTATAAATTCTTGTCCATGTGGGTTAATGATGGTAATGATTCCCAGGGCAATGTGAGCGTTGATTGCGATCGTAAGTGCGCTGTGGTAACACAAAAAGATCCCCTGGAACAACAAACACGACCTTCTCACAGATGCCTCAGAAACTGTGAGAGTTTCTGGGGCAGAAAGATTTCTGCTGACCCTTTGTGTGAGCGGCCTGATTTCCCAGCAGCCTTCGCTCAGGAGCAGAAAACAGAGGCTGGTTATGAGACAGCATAATGAGACAATGTGAGCCAGGCATACAACACATTCCACTCCCTGTTTCAAGAGGCTAAATTCACCAAATTGCCTCATTAAAAGTGTAAAAACACTTTAGACAGTGTTTAAACTGACTATTGTGTTCCCGCTCTGCGGCCATAAACTTTCCCGTTTGTATTATCTCGACTTGTCTTTGACTCTAAATATTGTAATTATTTACTGCGGCACTATTTCAACTGTTAATATTCATAACAGCTGCTTGTTTATGTCGTAAAAGTCCACATTCAGTAAACTGAGAAACACACTTCATGGACGCTTCCTGTCAGCGATTCTCAATGGATTGTCTAATAAGACGAACTCCAAGTGGGGGACCTTCCTCTGCTCACTGAGCATTGTGTGTGTGCTCGTCTGTCTGTTTGCCTCGGCACACACATATGGGAAGGGCGTGCATGGCCACAGCTCCCAAAATAGGTTTCAGCCCTCCCGGCTCTAATTAGAGACATTTCAAAAACCCCGATTTTTAATTTTAGACGAGGAGCTTTTTAGACCACTTCTGCACACACTCACACAGATACACACATCCAGTTAAACATATACACTTTCCATATAAATAAATCTGATAGGTCACACACTTGTGCATCTAAATGTGCACACAGCCACAAACCGCAAAGCCTCACTCCCTGCCTGGTAACCCAAGCACAATGCAACTTACTCTATAATAAGCGGTTGCACATATCAAATGCAGGAGCTCACCCCCTTTATTCAGCCTCAAGGCAGGAAAGTGTAATAATAAATCACAGTAAAGGAAGATTCCGTGTGTGTGCTGGAAGTCACTGAACCTATACATTTTGTCGCTTGCATGTTTGATGAGAATCGGTTCCCCCGTCTCCCACCCTCCTCTCCCTGCCTGATTGCTGAATAACTCAATTTATGTTTTGAGAAATGATTTCACAAAATATTTTGCATGCAATTACATGGATGCTCCTTTCCATGACAGACAGTAAATGGGGCCTGTAGCTTGGCAGTGTTCCCTGGTGGCTGCTACAAGCCCTCTGGTGGGACGGGGACAATGGGCACATTCAGTTCTTGACATGCATTTGCTGCTAAAGTGCCTGTTGTGCTCAAGGGCATTTAGTCTCTCTGTTACATTCAGTGTTGTGACTCTCTGAGGACGGGCTCCGGGTCGAAGGGGCTCCCAGGACCCTGGGTTTAGGTGGTTCTTCATATTTTTACAACGAAAGGGTTAAGCTATTTCAATGGACCCAGGGACTGAATAGCTAGCGCAGTCTGGAGGCCTCTTAGAAAGTCTTTATTGTAACAAAGATGTGACAGCCAGTCTGAGAGATCTCTGTGTTTGTGCTCTCTTTCATTCCTCCTCCCTCAGCCATCCTCATCTTATCTCTGCAACAGTGTCCATTAGAAACAGAGACGGAGGGACCGCGGCAGGGTTTAACTGATGCACGGTTTTAAGCATGAATGTTAAAGCTCACAATATGTTTTAATACATACAGGTACATGTTTCCAGATTGGATCCATTTAATTATATTTATAATGTTTATGTTAAATGTAAGAGCATGTAATTCACAACCACAACTGTAGCAACCAAAATATAATCATCTGCACCAGATTCACTGGGTTCATCAAGATTTATTGACACACGGCCCGATATGTTTTCTTTCTTACAGTTATATTTATTCTGCTGACCACTTACACACATTTCCCTTCATGACAATTTACTTTTCCAAACTATAAACTCAGGCATTTCAAAGTTTCAAAACATGTTGTTGTGCATCTAAATAAAACAACACAGATGCTTCTTGCTTCTGGATGAAATACAAATGATGTCAAATGCACAAACAACACGCAAAACGGAAACAAAAAAGCTACTATAATGAATCAGAACACTTAACAATTTTAAACAACTTCCTGTATGAATTGTGCAGCTCTGCAAGTATAAGAATCACGATTCGACTATAAGAAGTATCTACATGTGTCATTTAGCAGGCGCTTTCAACCAAGTAGTGAATCAACTGTGCATCACATTCTTCCTCATTCGATGAGATCGAGAAGACTAACTTACAGATGGGTCGAGATGTAACCTGAAGAGGTCTGTTTTTAATCTCTGCTGGAGGATGACGAGTGATCCGCCCATGTTGACTGTAAAAGCTGCTGGAACAGATAAAACTGAAATTCAAGCTAATAATGTATCATCGTTTTACTGTTCCAGCTGGGAGATCTGTGGTGCAGTCAGGTCGAGCAGCTTCAACACCAACATTAGACACATACAGTATTGGATAGAGAAACACGTAATAGAGCGTTTGATGTATGAAAAGAGGCCTCAGTAATATGTGTTGGCTTTTGAAAAAGATTCACAACGATGAACAATAGGTTGAGTTTCAGGGTCCTGGTGTTGTCTATGCTGGCTCACTGTCATACAATCATTGCTTACCAGGACACTTGAATAGAAAGAAGTCAGACGTATTTTCAGTTACTTTTGAGGCAGCTTGAAATGTTTGCTGTGAAAAAGAGCCGCGGTATTTGTGAGGAAACAGGTGAGTAATGCATCCGGGTTTGTTGAAAGGGTTGTGAAAACCTGTAATAAATGGCATTCACATGATGTAATGTATACCAGCAAACCTATTGTATGTCTCAGACACACACACACACACACACACACACACACACACACACACACACACACACACACACACACACATCCTGTCCCAGAATTCTTGGCCACTAATAAAGGTCCCTATTACTGCTTGTGTGTGTGTGTGTGTGTGTGTGTGTGTGTGTGTGTGTGTGTGTGTGTGTGTGTGTGCCAATTAATGAGCCGTTTTATCTTCAGCCTTACCAAATACATGTTCTTTATATTCTAACTTGGGTGTCAGCGTGTCCTCCTGAGGCGAATAAATTAGCTGACGCTCTTAATTTCCATCAAATGCCAAAGATGTTAGAACAGATGACTCTCGAGCACAGGTATGATCATTCTTTTCCTTTCCACTGACGTCCTCAGCAGTTTGAATAGTGACTCACTAACTGAAGCCAGTTCCACATGAGGTTAAACCACAGTTTAATGCAATAGTGTAATGAGGTTTTCGTCCAACAAACACGGCAGTTGGACTGAGTAAGCAAACTTGGAAAACCTGGTAACAGCCAAGTAAATAAATACAGTTGTTAATCCACCTTTTGATTTAACTGCACCGTTCTGTTGATCCACTACGTCTGCCCTGACTTACATTACTTTGAGTGCATTGTGCGTAATGTGTATATAAAAAGAAATATTGCTACGTTCACTCAGCCCTCCTCTATGATCTTGTGTATACTTGCGCAACTCTGCCAAGCAAAAACAGCTCGAATGGAGAGCAAAGAGGGAAAATGCAGTAAAAAAAACACTGACGGTTTTGTATAGAAAGTTCTGAGCCGTAACATACACAAATGAAAGTGGTGCCACGATGCTGCGCTGTCGGTGTAAAAGTTAATCTTATTGCTTTCAGGAGAATTTAATCACCTGAAGGAAAATCCCCTCAAAGCTAAATTATTGTTTGTTATTTACATAAAGTTAAGCACTGCTGTGACAGACCAGAGTGTGTATTATAAAGTCAGCGAGCTAATTAAACCAGGCTTAATTCAATAATGACGCTCTGAGAGTCCCATTGAAAATCACTCTCATTATCTGGCTCCCATTGGTCTCGGAGTTCGGACTGGCTTTATGGCACGTTACCAATCTCTTTCAAGGGTTTTCGTCTTTCGCCTCGCGTGTGGTCCTCGAGCGTAAGAGACCAATCTAAAGTTAAATGATGTTTACACAGTGGCACATTGGGTTGTTTTGACACTCTTTATTACGCAGGACCTGCGCCTCTCTGTCTCTGCTGGCCTTTGGGGCGCTGAGTCAACACTTTGGGGAGGGAGAGGAGGTGCAGCGTCTAATCAGCACTCGTGTCCTCACGCTGCTCTATCAATGACCAGACAGAAGAGGGAAAACATGATCGTTATTCAAAGACGCATCGGTAATGTGAACAGGCAGCTTAGCCTGCAAACGATTCTCATTAAATATAAATCCCTCCCTTAAACTTTTCTCCTCTTTGTTGTTTGATGTCGAGCCCTGCAGCTGCAGAGAAGTCAGTTCAGAAAATAACAGTTCAGCATGTCTAAATATTTGATGGCAAAAGGGGCCAATTGGAATCAGCAATTTGTAATCAAAATACATCTTATTCACGTCTTGAAACAAATGTCAAAGCAGGATGGAGGATTTCCTGTCTGCTTACCATGTGGAAAGACATGCAAATCAAATCTTTAGTGGTAAACTACAGCAAACAGGAGGTCCTGTTGTGTTCAGGTTTATTCAGGACAGGAGATAGAAGGATGTGTTGTCCCTCGGTGTTCCTCTGGACCAGGTTGTGATCTGGAAAGCTGGAAAGACATTTGCTCCCTGTGCCGGTGCTGTTCACCGCACAGCTGGCCTTCACAGCTCAACCACAGAGATGATACCTCAGTGAAATGATGGGCTGACGGTGACCCAAAACCAAAAGCAGCTGTTGGAAACGCTCAGCGGAGTCACCTGCACACACACACATATCCATACATCCGGCCTTTCCCCCAGACCTGAGGCAGTGTGTGAAGGAGAAGTGCAGATAAATCAGTGAGCAAATATGACTTGAGACATGCTGTCATGTCCCTGTGTGGCCCTCAAAGGCTTTGTGGGTTGAGGAAACAAATTGAGCAAACCAACAAAGCGAGTGGCACGTTCCAGGGAGGCGCTGTTGGAGTTTACTAGACAAGAAAGTGGTTGCTTTATACTTTTCCCCACTCAGTCATGCACCAGCAAACCCGTGAGCCAGCACTTCTCCTGCTGTCTGACACTTGAAAACTCAAACTGATTATTAGGTCACGCTTAATTTCCTCAAGGCACCTTTTTGCTTCGATTACAGTTTTCTCTCCTTCAATGTGTCGGATGATCGTGTCGTAAGGTTCCAGTCATCTTCTTAGAAGTCACATTTTTTCCATTCTCTTAAGTGCAAAATTTCTCAGAAATGGATGTAAGTGTTTTTGTAAGAAATAATCAAACGTCTTCACGCCCACGTCTTTACAAAGACATACTGTTGCTGTATCCTGAACAATAACATATATTCGAAATACAGACCATTTGGTTTTATTTTCAATATCCCCATGTGCATGTGAAAGTTTGAAATCATAATCTTTCATTGTGCATGAAGCCCAATTTGTTCTGTATAAGTGATTTTCTTTTCAAGTGCAGTTTCACTGACCCTGTTTAACCTCTCAACTATGTTACGACTGTACGCTGCATAAGAGAAGCTGGTGTCTGTGCTTCTGTGTGACCTGCCTCCTTTCATATGACCTCCTGCCTATTTGATCTTTTGTGTAAATGAATTAGCTGAAGTAGTAGAACGGGACCGAGCCTGACATGTGGCCCTGTTTTTTTTTTTGTACATAGATTAGATGGATTCAATTAGCCGCTCTGATTTTGCAGAGGCCTTTGTGGTTTGAACGATGCTAAACGCAGCTGTGAGATACCCTCGGTAGTCTGGACCGAGTTAGCACACAGCCGTGCCATGTACCATGCAGCTTATTGCTCTCGGAGCAAGTAACTCAATCTGCCATCTGATCTGTCACTTATGTGCAGAACAGAGAAGCCACTCTTGTAAATCCTCAGTAGCGACGGAGCAGACCTCCTAGTTGTGTGGACTTTTATGATTAAGAAGCGACTAATGTTATACTGCTCTGCTAACCTTTGTATACGCCAATGATGAAGTGATGCACTCCCATGAGCTCAGCTGACACCTGCCTCCAGACCCTGCTCCGTCCGTCTGATGGCGTTCCAGGATGTGCTACCCCTGACCCCTGTAACCGCGTTCTGAATAAACAGCTAATTGGCTGGGTTTCCTGTTTAGCCTGATGGGAACGCTGACTATTTCAGTCTGTTTACAGAGTTCTGCCTCTTTCTCAGAGTTGTACTCTCCGTATTGTTTATGAGAGAACAATGTCCTCACTACAACTCTGCCCTAAACATCAGGCTGTGAGGATTATACAGTAGTGTCCAGCCTCTGCAGCTCCCCCGCGTTCCTGGAAATCTGCACGTTTTGTCGTCTGTTGGGAGGGTTTCAGTCGTCCCCGTTCTGAGGTCTTTGTTTATTTGTGAAAGTCAGCTTTCAAGTTGTTGTGTGCAGAGGAGCGAGCTAATTGGAAGATTGTGTGTTGCATCATCTCCACTTGATACATGAGGGTTATCGCCACATAATAAACACGTCTCTGCAGCTTTTAAGAGCATTTGTGAATCAAATAGTATTTTTTTTTTCATGTAGATGATTTCTATCAGCGCTGCTAAAGATCTGTGCACACATATCATGCACATTCAAGCACATTCAAACCCAAAATGTGCACGGTCTGACTTTTCGTCC
Organism: Macroramphosus scolopax; assembly: GCA_901007825.1. Lineage (NCBI taxonomy): Eukaryota > Metazoa > Chordata > Actinopteri > Syngnathiformes > Centriscidae > Macroramphosus > Macroramphosus scolopax. Next base: position 21,986 of record CAAKHC010002897.1, on the reverse strand, counting down.
ATGAGAAGCTGATTCAAAAGGGAACTATCGGCATTTAAGCAATCTGTGTTGAATTTAACAGCTGGTTTCTTTGCCAGATGGGACTTTCTCCTCTTCTTTGTGTTTTGAATTATTCAGGCAGTTCCGGATCTTCTGTCGCTTTCATCTCAGGCCTGTTTTCTGTTATAGAAGAGATACTGTGCCCAAAGAAACCTCGGGGTCCAGGAGTCACAGGGTCACTGTCAGGATGTGCCACAAGACGACTGACTCAGCTGTCTTCTAACGTCCACAATGAAAATGTCTTGACTTAGTTATTGTGATTTATTGCATCAAATCACCGTCGTTGATTTGTGAACATGATGCGTTTTAATTGTGTTTCCAAAGCTAGAAATAAAACTGATTTGGGATGCTGTTGATTGTTTAGACATTCATGTCCTAAATGAATGAAAAGCAGCGGTGCAACACGGATCATGGTGGGTCAAGTGTGCCCTCCGCCCAGTGCGTCCGGGACGTACCCTTTTGGGATTCCTCGGTCAGGGTCACAAGGGGAACTGGGATCAGACAGTAAAATGTATCACACTATTATACTTATAGGAATGTGGGAGGCTGTCACTATCAATAATATGGCCCTAGATATTCAAAAAAATGAAATAAAGTTGATTTTGGTTTAAATGTAGAGTGCAGTATCAGTGGAGCAGCCCAGTTTATAATTTTCTGATCTCTAATTTTGGAAGATAATTGTAGGAAGATATTGATTTGGTTTCCTGGATAACTGGATAACTTTCCATGTTGACCTTCCTTTAGTTTAGTTCCTTGAACTGATGGTTGAAACCCCTCATACAGTGATCAGCAGTCGATTCCTGTCGTCAAGAAGTGAGCACTGACCAGTTTGTTCCTGTATACCAAGACTGGATGATTAAATCTGGTCATTAACTGGTCTGGAAGGCGGAGAGCTGAAGGCAGTGTTTTTATTGATGTGGCAGGAAACAGGGGGGCGACTGCTGCTGCTGAATCTGTAAATCTCGCAGACTGTTCACAGTCAGCTCCCTCTTTTAAAGGCACATACACGGCTCTGCTGTCTCGATTAAGAGCACGCTTATTGTCGCAAACACCCCATTAATCGCCACGTGGTGGTGGTGGGGGGAGATGATGGGAAACTGAAAGGTGTGTTAAAGACGGCTGGGTCATGCCGGTGCACGGCCCCCTGCTGTACCCTGAACTCCTGCTGTGGGAACGAGGATCATGCAGACTTGGGCAGGGTGTAAACACTGAACCCTGTTTACCACAATTTATGTTCATATGCAACTAAACTACATCGCCAAAGGCAGATAGAGGGAAAAAGTCTGAGGAACTTTAAGAACATGATATGATAATGATGATATTTAACCACAACCACAATCTTTTCTAACATAATCTCATGTTATAGCAGCCTAAACATGTCCTCCGCCGGCCACATCTCCTCTCTGCAAGAATGTAACACTGGAAAACAAAATAGTCAAAATGCAACGTTGGTTGTGGATGCATCCAGGAGGCGGAGTTTGAATAAAGAGACCATGAAATGTACATCCATCCTGACTGACTGTGATATATCCCTACCAGCAGACTGATTACTGTACTGACTATATCAATTTCAGCACATCTCAGCTCCACTTCCTGTCTCAGAGCCCTCTGCACCCGGGTCAGATCACAGTCCTATAGGAGAGATTCACCAGCAGGGAAAAGGCTCATTAACAAACCCTGTGTTGCCGTGTTGATGCTGTGGGAAGACGTCCCTTTGATGTAGAAATATGCAAAATTATTATCAAGATTACAGGTTTGCTACTAATCTTGATGTTTTCTTTAGTCTCTAATTGGAAACATCTTTGCATCGTGTCTCTGACCTCGATGATCTTACACGTGACTGCAGCACTAAGAGGACATGCAACTGTTTCTCCTCCTCTAAGTGTAGTTGGTTAAACCTGACTTCATTCTCCAAACTGATGATGATCCACGTGAACTTAGCATGAAAAGACGATGAATGATTCGAATGATTCTAACAACATTGTTGTCTTTCTCTTTTTTCAGGATGCTGAGCCACAACAAAATCAGAGTTCTAGGAAATGGATCCTTTTATGGACTTAACGCGTTGGAGAAGCTGTGAGTAGCCTACTGCTTATCAATTCTTTATTACTAATTCCCTTCTCAATTGTATAGTGAGTACCGTACGTGTGATATATCCCTGCACTCTCTGTTATCTTGGCTTGCTTTGGCGCCTCTGTAGAGACAAACCGACGGGCTATCGGCCGATCTGAGCAGCTCTGGGTGCTCCTTTCCAATTGGTTTCTGTCCAGCAGGGAGGATGATACTCTCAGACTGGCTATCATATAGTTATGTTGAAAAGTTCACGTAATTACACTTCAGACTTTCTTTATCAGGAAAGCCCCACTCCGCAGGACAAGATAAGGGGATCTGTGCGTGGGAGGAGGTGCGTGTTGGCGGCCTCGCCTGCGGCTCGCAGGCAGTCTGGCAGTAGCATCATCCTCTCTATGAATGGGGTGTAGATGGAGATGGACACAAGATTATCTGGGGAATAAATGACACCAACAGCAAAGGGACCATATCGAAATCTTGTCTTCGTGACATCAGATTCAAATATCAGTGGATGAGCCAGACAGCTGTCAGTGAGCACTGAAAACTACCCATTTAGTTATCATATATGTCTTTAAGTTGAGTGTTTACCTGCTACATTATACCACTGCTGACTTTGTCATGTGAGAATTTCACTTACTGTGTGTTTCCCACAGGACTCAAATTACCGACCCGAGGAGTGTTGTTTTTCAGAGCATCCCATTTAATCTTTATAGCATCCTGGTAGCTAACGGCACACATGGAGCCGCTTGGGTCAGGATACTGTAGTCTGCCAGACACTTATTTTGTGGGGCTGGGTGGGGGTGATGGGTACGTTTAGGGGATATTAGTTCCACATGCCACTCAGACCTGCCACCCATGAAGCCAACTCAAAAAATGTTGGCAGAGAGGAAAATATGGTAATTTGCCGCAGTTGTTAGCTTGTTAGTGCCTACCTACTGGAGCTCACACCAGACGTGTCGGAGAGCAAAATTCGCTGAGGTTGCGAAATGAATTTCTGCCATGTGAACGCAGTGTGTGAACAGTGAATGCTTTCAGGCTGTGTTGCATCCCGGTGCAGAAGAAGACGCTAAGAAAGCTGTAGACAGGAAGAGAAGTAGAAAGTCCAGCTAGATCTCAAAGTGTTTGATGTAAAGTGAGCTGATGATGGTTGTTTGTGCGTGCGAGGCCGCCTGTAGCACTGTCGGGTCGACGGGTCAAGTAACCCGAGCTGAGCCACTAACTGGCCCTTGTACCCCGGAACAGTGGTAAAACCAGCTGGAGGCACCAGGGTGGAGCTTCGCCGGAGGCTCCAACCTAAGGGACCTTGGAGGAAAGGCAGAGCAGGCAGACAAACTAACACACACATACTTACGCTCCACATAGGGAGATGTGGGCGCCTGGTGTGTATGGACACGACATGACATAAATCACGCAGGCCACATTTCTCTCCTGCCTCAACCTCAGTTGCCTCTTGACACACAACAGCGGAGGTCTGCTCACTCTCCCTGACGTCATCAACCTTTAATTGAGCGCAGCTCATAATTACAACCGAGCTCATTGGAAAATCGCTGTCTGATGTGAAAAATGCCACATTCGGATTCAACGTTGTGTTGGAGGAGTTTCAACGGATGAATTCAGTGTCAGTGCTACACTACCTTCCCTGTGAGGGTGTAGTTTTGTTTTGCCCCCTTAGCCTGCCGCCGCTATTCTTCTCGTTGCTTCTAGAGTACATGTGCTTGTCATTTGTAGCAGTAGTGAACAGTTAGTTATATTATGTGGTCAGTCCTGTAATCATAGGCCAGCCCACTATGGCTGGGTAAACACACATCAGGGAATTACACTGCATCTCCTCCCCTACGTGACAAGGATAAACGCAGTCTGCTCCCCTGACGGCGCAAACACTCTCTCCTGGTCCGCCTCTGGTGTGACTTCAGTGGGACTCTGGCTGTGCTTCCTAGTATGGGCACCTTCGCTTATTGTCTAGTCATTTTAAACGTGTCTGGTAACTCTCTCAGCAGACACACACTCACACCAGACGTCCATTCATGTTGAACGCAGTCCGATCCGCTGTTATTGGTTGGAGGCTACAGCTCCAAGAAGGCAGGCCACCCTCCTCAAGGCCCGGGCCCGACAGTCCAGAAATCTAAACAGTTAGCCCTTTCATTGGGGCAAACCTCCACAAAGACACTTTTGCCTTCATAACCTGCCAAACCACCCAAGTGCAGAGGAGCAATTTAGCCTTGTTTGTTTTCGTCCTCTTACTGGACTACTGTGTTTTTGCAGCTCTTTTAAATACGCCTGCCATCCAACAGCTACATTTGGATGTTGGAATACCTTATTTCTTTCCAGCTTTTGGGGTGAAACACCAGTTGATTCCTACCTGGCGTCTGTGGCAGTGCTTAGGTTGTGCAAAATGGTCAACTCCCATACAAGCATACAGACACAGGCTACCAGGCCCTCAACACTGTGCTTGTGGACCTATTCAAGTACCTCCACCTCTGTGAACACCCTCTCTGATGGGAGCTGATGCTGGCAGCCCCACTAACGAGCCGGGACCTTTATGAGTTGTGGACAGATCCCAGCAGCCTGTCCTCCACTGATTTGAGGCGAGGTAATGAGAATAATGAGCAGAGAGGGCCGAGGCAGTCTGGCTCTTGTCCAACTGGGCCCCACTGCACCATGGGACACAGGACAGGCAGGCAAGGCACAAGGGGCCCTCATTACCAGGTCTGTTCACCCTACGGGGAGAAAGGGAGCAGGGAGCAGAGAGGGAGAGCAGAGGGCAGCGATGATGATGGATGAGGGAGCAGCAGGGCGCTGCAATGGACAGGCCTGAAAGGCAGGAGTGAGGTTTGTGGTTAGGACTGGTTACAGGCTCATGTTGTTGGCAGCACAATCGACTTTGTATGACGTTTGTCTGTCAATGAGTACGGACAGGAACCCATCACTCAACATTTTATATAATATATACATCAACTGATGCCAATGTTGAATGATAGTTCCTATATATATCAAATCAATACACCCAGTATTATCACATTATGATATTATTACTATAAGTGACAGTAACTCTTTCATAAAATGTGAGACGGGCTATTCAGTGTTTCCAAAAACCAAGCTTGAAATCGCCTCTACCATTCTGGGGTTAGGACGTAGTCCAACTTAAACAGACTTACCATCTGGCACAGGGGAAGCGTATCCGAGATGGCTAAAGATGGTATGGTGGCCGGAGGGAGAGGGAAAGAGAGGGAGAGGGAGGGAGAGAGGGAATGCACGCCACTGCAGTTTGTCTTATATAAATCTGAGGTTGTTTTTCCTTAGCAAGAAATTATTTCCACAGGGGCCGGGCAAATTACCTTGATGAACTGGAACAAAGCAGGGCTGGGCAGCATTATAACATGTACAAACAGAGCAGAATTTAAAGACATGGCAGGGAGCCCTGCTGTCTAGACCAGAGGGTTCAGATGGTACCACTCGGGGGAGAGAATCCCCCGGCTGTGGAGGTCACACGTTGGAGCTTCGTATTTATTTCTTGTTTTTTTCCTGCATTAGACTATTGAACGGCTTCCAGTTAGTCAACGGTCACCTAATGAGAGTGCATAACATTAGGGGGTGGAGCGGGTGAGGAAGGGGTTAAGCGTGCTGGAGAGTGGAAACAGAAAGGGGGGTGCTGCTGGAGTTGATAGACTCCAGATGTGTCTTTCAGATAAACTGAAGGAACAGGGTGTTTGTATTTCAAGCCTAGCTCAGTCTTGGCTCTGGGGGTTTATTGAAACAGCGAGCAAGCCCCCTCATAAGCCCATTACCAAATTGTACACTTTATATGCCAGGAACTCTACTTCGCACACTTATTCGGCAAACCTGATATGGTTTCAATGGCATTTTCCCTCCAGAGGAGCTTGAGCTTTTCTCTGGATTTACTTCCCCCCACTTCCATTTGTGTTCCTTTTCTGCTTTATTTTGGCATAACCGCCCTTCTGGCTCACCGTGTCTCTGACTCCCCCCCAACTGCTCTCCACATACTGTCGTCTAATGGCCGAACAGTCAGTGTCCTTATTCATTGATGATCTGATTCAGAGGTATTTTTCCTTCCCAGTTGTAACATGTGTTTTAATCCTTGGTAAAGATGCTCAACGGTACTTGTGAGTCTCTCTGTTCAACTGTATTGATCATTATCACACATCTGACCCAGAGACGCTGGTTTTAATCTGACAGCTATCATGATGTCCCACTACCAACACATCTGTTTCATTATTTCGGATCGCTGTGCATCGTCGTCGATCTCACGAAACCCAGACAACCGTCAGAGTGGGCATTGTCTTCTCCTCTACGCTGCTTCGAAAAACCAGAACTGAAGTCAGGAACAGTTTGAGTTTTCTTTGGCAGAATACTTCCCGGATCCTATTGCTGCAGACTGTAAAAACATATAATCAACTAAGGGGAGTTTACACTACACACAATGTACAGTATATACATGGTTATTTCCAGTCTGTGCAGTTAAATCCAGAGTTTATGTTATCGGCTGTCAAACAGAGCTGCGTGCCTCGTCCATTTGGAAGGTTTTATTGTGATGGAAGCGAGAGGTATTGTGGTCGTTTGCCAGGTTTGAAAGGATGTTCAAACTGATTGCACACCGGTTGTCCACAAATGGCACGAAGTTCCATCTTTGTTTCTTTAGCTTCACTTCGTGGTCGACACAAATTACAAAGCAATTTGTTTCCAGATGAACGCGGACAAAGAGTTGATTAGGTATCCAATCTGAGAGGAACCAGAACAAATAAAGAAAATAATCTGGGGAAGGGGTAGCAAAGCAGGAAATTGGTAGAAAAACAAGAGCTCTGCAGATCCTGGTTTCCTGTTTTAGGGGAAAGGCAGAAGTACATTTGGGGCCTGAGTTACAGAGCCCCCATTGTGAGTAAGTGTGTTGAGGAGTAGGGAGGTGGGGTCTTGGCCATACACAGGGACAATTTTGCTCAGTACTGAATCCCATAACCCACCTGCCCCTCCCTAAAGAGGAAAGCTAGCTCGTGAAAAAAAGGAGAAAAAGGAAACTGTAAAAATAAACGAGCAAGGGCCTCTGCGAGAGACGGCGACCAGACAGGAAATGACATGCGGCACAAAAATGGTCTCCCCTGATCTTGTCAAGAACCGAGGTGCCAGTAAACTCCGCTTGCTTTCTTTTTCTAACATTCACCAACCCCTTAAGACGTTTATATTTGCATCAGGTAGAAGTACAGTAGAGAAAACTGGCTCTGGAACGTCACGTCTTTCCTTAAAAAAAAATGACAGGAACAGGAATTTCCTGATTCCAGTCTAACGATAATGAGTGGCCATTCCCGGCTTCAGTCATTTTCCCAGCTCCCTCCGGGGCCGGGGCCTAAACAATGTCCGTGGAGCACTCCAGTCCCTGTCGCTGTGCTCCTGATAATGGAGCACTCCACGTCTGGAGCACTTTGCAGACGATGTCTTCATTATTTCCCTCTCGCTGCCCTAGAAGCACGTTGCTCCTCTCCAGTCTGCATGGGGCCCAGGTGCTCATCCCATATACCCGCAGAGAAATGACTCTTCAGAGTGGCAGAGGACCAGCCCCATTGATCAGGAGGGGTTTGTGGGGAAAAAAGACATTCTTAATGGTAGCCTCTGGTGTTAGGCCCAGCAGCGGCAGACAATGGCCCATTTCGGGCTGGGAGTGAGCTTGAGCCCGCCTCGACCCAATCACATAGGCCACATGTGGCGAAGGGGATAAAGCACTGCAATCCCAGGGTGACAAATCACGTCTGAGAGAGAAACGGTGTCGAATTCCCAAGTAATAATCATAATGTGCCACCGCCAGTCATGATGCTCTTTGAAGAAGTACTTGCTGCTACTGAGGAGGATAATGTAATAATACGGAGTTAAACTTACGGCCTTTTTAACGGTGATATTTTCAGGCTTTGAAGTATTTCTCGTCTCTGATATTATCCTCTCTCTTGGTGATAGCTGTTGTCATCAGTGATAAAGCTCCTGAGCTGTGAAGCTGTTGTCAGGGAGGTCGCTGTGTGCTCCAGAGGGCACACCAGCAAGTCATCGCCTGAGCGTGAGCCCGGCTACAGCTGCAGCTTCTGCTGTATAATGGAAATACTTCAATGAAAGTGGGTAGAGGGGCTGCAGCAGAGATGTAGGTTGAATTATGATACTGAACAAGGGCTTATATTTGTATTTGTAGCTTATAATTGGGGTGGTGGGTCTCAGCTTGGCTAATTCTTCAAGCCCTGACTCAGCTCCTCCGCATTCCCCAGCCTGGTGATAAGAGACAGTATCAGTAGTACTGGACCTCTGATACTGTATGTTCACACAGACATTTGTACCCTCTCAAGCCTGGTGTAAAGGGGCCAACTGTACACCATCAAGATGATCAGCATGTATTCATAGTTAAATACTTTGCACTGCATGAGGAAAATTGCAGAAATCTATCCTCCTTATTTCTAATGTGGTTGTTAGTTCATTGGCCTAAAATCTCTGTGTTTGTGTGTTTACTCTGTTTGTTTCTTTATGATCCAGTGGTTAGATATAAGACCTCTTTCATGAGAGACACCTGAGCACAGCAGGGGGAGACATATCAACACAAACAGCAGCAAGGATCTCTCTGGAATAGTTTCATAATCAAACACTCTTATTGCCTAGCTGGTTAACACAGTCCCTGTTTTTAATCTTAGAGGGGACCTTTGCTGCATATTGTTGTTCATCTTGGTAAAAATGACAACAAAATTAAGGTTAAAATCAGCCATTTGAATGAGACATTTAGAGTATTCTTAGTGATTTATTACAATTAATTCCTGGTTTCTGTATATTTCCATGTTGGATGTGTAGCATCTATAGTTAGATCTTACCACAGAATGTTGTTTTAAAGTGGAATGAGCAATGTTTGAGTCCAGGATATCTTCATCTACAAGCAAAGACATGAAAAGAAAGGGAAATATGCTTTTGACTAATACTGGAATCAGATTTTTATACACTCAGAGACTGTTGCTGCACAAGGTTTGAGACAAAGATTGTTATCTAAAAGCTTTTTGGAATATCGAACTGAGTGAGGCACTTCAGTGGAATTCAGTTTTTTGTGAAAACATTTTCATCCAATCAGCATTCAGCGTTTAAGAGTGTGTGAAAATGTCTGAAGGTCAGAGGCAGATTCACACTCCAGCCATAACTTGTGTTGAACTCCTCCCAACAGCCCGATAAGATGGAAAACAACTCACTGGTTATGGCAGTTTAATAAGACAAAAGTTGTTTAAATAATTTGATATATACATGACAACTGTTTGATATTTCTGGCAGATGTGATCCGCTAATGGAGAGAAATTTAAAGAGTATGTGGATATCCATGCCTGCATATGAATGTGAGACGCAGGGAGGGAGAGACGGTCCTCAGGAAGCAGTGGGCAGTGCCGTGCATGTCATTGCCGCCTCAGGACACACAGGCTGTGTGTACTGCCTGCCCACGTCAACAAATCCTGTGCGGGCACACAAAACACACGAACATTCAGGGTGCAACACATCGTCACACAAAGATGACCACATTCATTGCTTCAGACTCACATGCCCACACACACACACACACTCACTGGGATTAATGCAGCTTTAATGAAGGTGAATTCTGGAAGAAGCAAAAACATCTCCACCTTTAAAAAAAAAAGCTGTGAAGTTGTTTTGCAATGTGTCCTGTGTGACAAAAACTGGCACGCACACAAGGAGCTGGACGTCGCTGTCCAAGCCTCTGACCTCAGCTGTTTGGGCCGAGGCCAGACAGCTTTTGCTCTATCATTATGACCTGTCTTCCATCTATAATCCAGACATGAGCAATGGCCGCGAGAGTGGAGACCGTCATTAAAACCCCAATCTTTGACTCTACCCAAGCCATTTCTGACTATTTTTCACTAGAAGCCATTTTGTAAAACCATTTCTAAGCACCAGTTTGATCAAAAATAGCTCATCTCTTCTACACCGATGAAAAGTCAGTTGTTCGGAGGAAGCCTTGGGTTGTACACGGCGTAGGAAGGCGTGGTTGGGAATCCCGATGAATGATAACTTTTAGGAAAAAAGGAACCGAAGGTTTTGACGCCCACAGCGGCCTCCTTGGTAGGATAGAGAAAATAGAAATAAGTGCCGCCTGTATACCACGATGTGACTGCCTCTGAGCTCCTGTAAGGATATCCTGCTTTGTGATCAGTCCGCTGGGAGAAGAGATTTTTCATGCTGCAGGAACATGGATCACATTCCAACCCACACTGGCCATGTCCTGCAGATAACCATCAGTCTCCTGACCTGTTTCAAGCTCGCTATTCCCACCAGACCAATAAAACAAAGTTTTTTGGATTCAAAACGTGACGCAGGTTGTAGTTGATAGAGGGGGGCATCTGGCTGAACAGTTTAACACATGGGTGTGGGTGTGGAATGGGAAGAGGGTGGAGAAAAGTTCAGCGGATAGTATGAAATCAGATCTTCAAAGATAGTTCAAGGAATTAATATTTATGGTGCAACACTTGCCAAGTTTATCGTGGGAAGAGTCGCTTTAAAAATTGAGCAGACACCCCTCCTGCAGTTTGACCCAACGTCCAAGTATCTGCATGTTGCTCAAACCCAGGTGGATGATGGGATTTCTTACCCGTCTGCAGAAATACTCTGTTGTGTGCCGTTCGGGGTATCCAGGTTATGACATTTGTACCCACTGGCCTTCATTTTCACTTTCTTTTTTTTGTCTCTGTCTCCCCAGTGACCTCAAACACAACTTGATCAGCACCATCATGCCTGGGGCCTTCCATGGCCTGTCTGAGCTCCGGAGACTGTAAGTAGACATGATTCACGTTCTATTCAGGTTCAAGGCAGCAAACACATCAACAGAAACACAGGCCGGGACATTGTGAATGGTTTATATACTGTTGAAAGAACCTGACCCCTCACATCTATCTTAAGCATATTCTATTTAAACAGCTCATGGTGGATGAGCTCTTAGAGTGTAATAAAGACCTCCTTCATTTCTTCTGATCCTTGTCCTGTTAAACCTCCTCTGGAACCCCAGTGCCCACGCAAAGGTGCTTCACTGTCGTTGGAGGTGACATGACGGCTGTTTGGACCCAGTCACTGCTCACTTATTGTGTTTTTGTACAACAAGGTCCGGTTGCCTTGTTGGTTGGAGCTGGTCGTCTGTGCTGCACCGCGTGACTCCCCTATCCTCCTCCCCCTACTTGTGTTTTCCCTGCAAGGTCTGGGGCTTCTCCAAACAAACAGGGGGAGATAAACACATGCTCTGGACAGCTCTCTGCTGGGTAGTGTCAGAGGTGCATCAGAGCAGATCTCTCTCTGGCTGCGGTTATACATCACACTCAGAGGTGGACATGGAACAGGGGCCCTGCTTTTGGTGATAAGATTCTAGTGGTGTTCCATGGAGGAGAGATAAGGGAAAGTGTCAGGAACTGTGGGCCTTCTTATTTAGATTTAACTTTTCAACCCCTCTCGTCGTGCAAAATAAAAAGCATACTGTAGGAGATAATGGCACGCATGCCGTAGAGACAGAGAAACCCCAGTAACCCCTACAGTTCTGTAGTGTTCAATCTGATAGCACAGAAACAAAAAGGGCAGTCGGGCTGTCAACCGTTTGTGACTGAGTGGCAGAAACAAGCCCCAAAAATAACCAATGCTTTCTTTTTAACACTTTTAGTGACCTGTCCAACAACCGCATTGGCTGCCTGACTGGAGACATGTTCCAGGGGCTGACCAATCTCACAAAGCTGTAAGAGAGAGATGAAGTCATTCCATAATAATTGTAAATTCTGTGTCTCTATGAAAGCATGAAATGATCTTGATCACGTCTAATCTGTCAGGAACCTCTCTGGCAACATCATATCGACCGTGGATCCCGGAGTGTTTCAGGAGCTGCCGTCCCTCAAGCACGTGTGAGTTTTAGTGACAGTCTCATCCTGTCATGTGAATGTAGGATATGTTAATGCTATAATGAGCATCGGGTACTAAAAGTCAACCCTATGGTTTCATGGAAAATGACCACGACTTCTCCCGTCAGGAACTTCAACTCAGACTACCTGTCGTGTGACTGTGCTTTGCGCTGGGTCCCGGACTTCTTTAAGAGCAGCTCCGCCCGACTCGGGGATGAAACCCTGTGTGCCTACCCCAGAAGCCTGAGAGGGAAGCCCCTGCGTGGACTAAGTGCAAGCCAGCTAAGCTGTGGTAAGAACTTTGTGAGAAAGTTCATATGAACTCACCACTTTACTCCAGAAAACACTGGTTATGACTGACAATGTGAATTATGTTAAGATCATCTTAATAGTTTTTATGGATTGGTCATTGATCGGAGCAAGAAAACTGGCTGCTCAACAGGGAAATATTTCTAATAGCATCATTGAACTATACTGACAGCTGATCCTTGTGGATTGCACAAATGAAATGCTGCTATATGTATCCAGTCTGCTGTAGAGCGCTGGACTCATCCTAGCTTCTGTGGAAACAATATCTGACGTAACAGTCCCATATGCGTCTCAGATGGTCCTCTGGAGCTGCACACCCTGACGCTGCTGCCATCTCAGCGTCAGGTGGTCTTCAAAGGCGATCGGCTGCCCTTCCACTGCACTGCTGCCCTGTTGGACAAAATCACCTCTTTGCACTGGCATCACAATGGTCAGCTGGTGACTTCTGACCCAGAGATGGGCGTCCAGCTGGAGAACAACGTGCTGCATGACTGCACCTTCATCACCAGGTGGAAACCCTTCGAAATGTGCTCTGATGAGGCTGCTGTCAGTCTATATTCAAATGTTAACAGAGCTAAAATCCTTAAAGACAACTTGTTGAGACACATTGTCTGTGGTGACAGTGTGTAATAATGATCTGTCTTTATCCTAAATACCCAGTGAGCTTATTCTATTCAACGTCCATGTGGAGGCCAGTGGAGAGTGGGAGTGTGTGGTTTCCACTGGGAGGGGCAACACATCTCGCACTGTTGAAATAGTGGTGCTGGAGAACAGCGCCTCCTTCTGTCCAGAGGACAAAGTTGTCAACAACCGGGGCGAGTTCAGGTGAGTCGCAGTCACAGTGAACGTTACTACATATCTCAGTGTGTAGTGTTCTCATTTTTCTTTGGTGTAATACTCCAGGTGGCCAAGAACTCTGGCAGGTATCACCTCCCATCAGTACTGCCTGCAGCTGCGTTACCCCTCCTTGTCTGTGGATGGGGGTATGGAGCAGAAAAAAGCCTCTCGTTACTGTGACCGCTCTGGAAAGTGGCAGGAAGGCGACTATTCAGACTGTCATTACACTAATGGCATCACCCGTGTCCTTCATACCTTCATCCTGGTCAGTGGCCCTGTCCACCATCATCCCTGTTCATTAAATGTAGATCAAGTTTTTTGATAGATTTTCCAATAAATTCCTCTTGTGTTGCAGCGACCTATCAACACATCAAATGCTGTTACTGTAGCTCATCAAGTGCGCACATACACCCTGGAGGCTGCAGGCTTCACTGACTCGGTGGATGTGCTTTACGTTGCACAAATGATGGAGAGGTTTATGGAATATGTCATACAGCTGCGAGAGGTGAGAAAGTCATGCTGTAAAGGCCTACATGTGTGTGTTCTGTAACAAGGTTGGTCTCTTGCTATAACTATCTTCTTACCACAAAATGTTTGTTCATGCTACAGTTGTCGGAGGTGTTGGTAGAGATGGGCAGTAACCTGATGCAGGTGGACGACCAGATCCTCGCTCTCGCCCAGAGAGAGAAGAGAGCCTGTAGCTCCATCGTTGTCTCTTTGGAGACTCTTGCCTGGCCTCAGCTACACAGCCGCGCTCAAGACTTCTCAATGGTAGGGACTTTCAAAATAAGTTTGTGCATCTCAATTCTATTCTAAAAACGTATAATTAAATCTTAATCCAGTGGTTAGATTTTTCCACTGAGATCCGTCTGTACAGGAATAATCCTCACCAGCTACACTTGTACAGGTGTCGAGGAACATTGTGATGGAGGCCCACTTAATTCGACCAGCCCATTTCACTGGCATCACCTGCACTGCGTATGAGCGCCGGGAGGTCTCAAAGGGCAATCTGGGAATGGAAGTGCCAGACTCCGTCCATGAACAACAGCTTCGATTTCGCTGCAGCACCGGTTCCCACAACGTCTCTCTGAACAACTTTCCCTTAAAAGTAAGTTGTAAACACCTCGTTTCACTGCTCATTTGTAGCTACTATGACTGCATATTGTGGTATTCTTGCAACTTGTCGTATCTTTATTCAACCGTATAATCTGTATTGGTTATTTTAAACATTAACTAAAGACTTTGTATTATTTTTCTTTCTTTCTTTCTTTAGAATTCAGTAGCGGTGGCCTCTGTGACTCTCCCTGCGACTCTCTTTCCTTCCGATGCTCCTGCAGACTGTAAGTTGCAGTTTGTAGCCTTCAGGACAGGCAGCTTTTTCCCACTTTCCGGAAATTCAAGCAACTCTGGGGAACATTCTCGTCGACGTAGCGTCAACTCTCCTGTCATCTTTGTAGGCCTAGGTGAGGAAATGTCTCCAAGAAACCATGTCATTTCTAAAAGTTTTAGTTCCTGTTTAAAGGGAAAAACAATCGTAAGAGTACACTGCGTGATTTATAACCCTGTGGGACATCATGGAAATAATAATGTATTGTTATTCCTAAACTAAATTTGAGCTATCTACAAATTAAAGGAAAACCCAACATCATTACCTCAACAAGTTTCTCAATATGTTGGGCCACCACAGGCTGCCAGAACAGCTCCAGTGTACCCACAAAGACAGATCTGCAGATTTATCATTAGTACAACGTGATGTTGAATAGTCGTTGGAATTTATTTGTATAAAGTATTTCCCTCCTGTCTCTGACAGATGGTTGTGGCATGTGGAACCACTCGGAGCCCATATGGGTATCACTTCGCCACTTGTCCCCTGGTACTGATGCTGTGGCAGCCCAGTGGAGCCTGAAGGCGCTGGAGAAACACGGCGGCTGGAGCCAAGAGGGGTGTCAGATGCTCCACAGTGACAGCAGCACCTCCACAATGCGCTGTTCTGTTCTGAGCAACTACGCCGTGCTGCAGGTAGGAAACTACATTTATGTAATTTATGATTTATTGAGAACCACCAGAGCTCAGCAGGACACTCATATTCCATCTTTTCTAGGAGGTGCCAGTCTTCCCCAACTCTACACCCATCGCTGTAAGGGTGCTCCACCCTGTGGTGTATGCCTGTACTGCATTGCTCCTCCTTTGCCTCTTCACCATTATCATCACGCACATACTACACCACAGGTACTCCTCACATGAGTGACTACATAAAAATACTGCTGTTTGTTCTTTTCCTCTTCTCATCATTATTTTATTCTTTACTCCTACAGTTCCATTCAGATATCAAGAAAAAGCTGGCACACCTTACTGAATACCTGCTTCCACATTGCCATGACAACAGCCATCTATGCAGGAGGCATAAGCTTGACCAGCTACCCGGTTGTTTGTCAAGCTGTAAGTCATGACTTAATCATTTCATCCTCATTTTGACCAAAGCGCTGTAAGCTTGACCTGTGATCTGTGTGCAACAGGTGGGCATTGCCCTGCACTACTCCTCGCTGTCGACCCTGCTCTGGATCGGAGTCAGTGCCAGGGTCATCTACAAAGAAGCTGTGTGGAGAATTCCACGGCAGCCAGAGGGAGAGTCTCCTGTTCCACCTACTCAGCGACCTATGCTCAGGTCAGAGAGGGAACAGCTCACCTTCACCCACCTCTTGTACCATAAGATTGTATTTGCTGTCAATATGGTGGATGTTTGAAAAGATGCAGGAGTTCTTGTGCTCGGCCACCCAAGCTGTGGACCATGAAAGGTGCCATTGTGTCCAACAAGCAAAGTCCTTGTGTTTTTATGAAACCTTGGAGGGAAAAAAAAGAGTTTTTCTGTAAGGAACAAAAAAAGCTCAGTTGATATTAAATTGTGGAGGGGAGGAATGTATCAACCGAACATAACAGGAGCAAAGGGTTGCTGTAAATCTAAGCATGGTAAATCAGGGGTGAACTGTCTTCCCAAATATTCCCTTCATTTTCTCCACCCCCATGCTTTCGCCTTGTCCCTGTGTTCCTTGAACTATGATCATACACAGTGCCACTGACCCCACTGGCCCTCCAGCCACCCCTTTGTTGCCCACTCAGCCATATGGTTACAGGCCACAATAAATCACAGATTTCTGGAGCCTATACTGACCCCTGTCCCACTGGGAGAATGAAGGCTCACATAGCTCCGTTCAGATTATAGACAGCCAGAGAAACATGAAAACACAAAAAGGAAAATTGACACCGACAAGGACACTGTAAAAACAGTGTCGTAGCCAAAGGTCATACGGCATCCTGTGGTTTAAACAAGTACTGCTCTTCATATCTAAAATTGCAGCTGGAAACCTGTGGTTGATGTGTTTTTACTGTAATTCAAGGTTCTATTTGATAGCTGGTGGAGTTCCTCTTATCATTTGTGGGATCACTGCAGCTGTCAATGTCAGCAACTACGGAGACAACAGCCCTTAGTGAGTACTTCTATATTTTGTCCTTGAGCCATTTTGCCTTTGACTTTGTGTTGTTTTGTTTGGTCATGGTGTGAATAATCATTTGTCATCTGTTGAATCCACAAAGATGTCCTTGTTTTACATTGATAGTCCTAAATTCTTTCCTGCCTCTTGCAGCTGCTGGTTGGTGTGGCGCCCCAGTCTGGGGTCTTTCTTTGTCCCGGCTGGCCTAGTGGTGTTGGTGACCTGGATCTATTTCCTGTGCACTGTGTTTCGCCTGAGGCACCATGAGGCCAAAGAATGCACAGGAACCACCCTGTCCTCTCCTGTGACTGAGAGCCAGCCTGCCCTTGCAGGAAGCACCAGCCTTCTCTCCACAGACTCCGTTGTGGGCCCTATAAGCCCTGTTGTGGTTCTAGAGGACCAGTACTCACTGAAGACACAGTTCTTGGTATTGGTTGCCACCCACTTCCTGTTTGTGGTTCTGTGGTGTTGTGGAGCCATGGCAATGTGGCTGACAGGGCGCCCTAGCTTGTTGTTTAGCTCTCTCTATGGAATGGCTGCCACAGCACTGGGTGTGTTTTTAGTGGTACACCATTGCTTCCGACGTCTGGATGTGCAGGCCTCATGGTTGGCTTGCTGTCCAGGTTATCGCCGATCCCATCCCATGTCTACTTACACACACACCTGCACAACAGGGAGTGGGGTGCAGACCTCTGAGCAGGGATCCCAGCTCTTCATCACCTGCCATCCAACTGGTGAATCGCATAACTCCTCATCAGCGAGGTCATCATCCACACCAAGTGGGATCAGCAGCGTTGGCCCCGGGCCCTGCAAGCTCACCAATCTGTTGCAGGTGGCACAAGACAATCCAAACAACAGCTCTCGTGCCCCTGTTGGGAACAACACTGGCACCAGTACTGACAACATCTCCAAGCCAACAAACAATATTCTTCCTGTCATTAACTCTGCAGGGCCAGTGCATCCCCAGAGAAGGAAAGTGAGTAGCAGAACTAAACAAGGGGGCAGTCAATATCACCATCGTGGTGAGGGCAGAGGTCACTACCGTCTCAAAGCTCTAAGGACAGCAGGTGGGGGAAGTCTCGGAGCTTTAGGTCCCACAAGTTTGGAGCACCTCAGTTCTTCACATGCGGTTAATAAACAGGCCACAAGTGAGAATGGCAGCATTCATCACAGCCTCTCAGAGAGCCAGGCCAGCCCACTGACAAATGGGAAGCTGGTGGGAGAGTCAGTGGTCACCAGCCCCTCAGAGGGAAGTGATGGGGGCAGCAGTGGCAGCCGCAAACCCTTCCCCCTTCCACCCTCAGCGGCAAGTAGAGCAGCAATGAATGGAGCTCAGAGACGATGCGCCAGCAGAGACAATTTGAAGCTGGCGGCTGCTGCAGAACTGGAGACTAAGCGCTGCTCCTATCCGCTGAACAGTGTCACGACCACTGTGCCGGGAGCCGCTGCCCCAAATGGCACCCTGAAAAACTCAGTGTTAGAGCTGGAACAGGACATGAGTGGAACAGACCAATCCCAGAGCTCTGTTGGAATGAAAAGCAGTTTGTGGAAGAGCGAAACCACAGTGTAACCTATACTTACACGTGAACTTCTATGCATGACCTTAACAGACTTTTAAATGAGTGGGTTATGTATTAAAGGTCTCTTGATCATAATAATTATATAATTTAAGATATAAAATCACAAATGCATTCAGAACCCTAAACAGGTATGTTTGCCTCTGTGGCTTTGTAAGAGTTTGCTGTGAAATGGTAGAAAAACAAAAAAAAAGGCAGGTATCCAATTGTCATTTTCAAAATAAGATTCTCCTATATTTTATTCATTTCACAAAAGATGTGGCAGATATTTGCTCTGATATCTGATGATTTAGGATGTCTAATAAGAGCTTTATTGTTTTAGTTGTGATTATTCTATGCATATCAATTATTGCATGAAATGGAAAGCAAGATTGTCTATTTGCCAAAGTACAGCTAAATGCATTTAATCTGTGGAGAACCTTTCACCCTTGTGTGTGTGTGTGTGTGTGTGTGTGTGTGTGTGTGTGTGTGTGTGTGTGTGTGTGTGTACAGAATTCCTGCGTGAATTAAAAAAGCTATGTGAGACTTTTGAATATATGATGAAAATGTCTAATTTTTATTTCTATGTATTCCCCTCAGCACCGATACAGAACTCCTTGTATCTAATAAAATCATCAAAAGTCGGGGGAAGTAGCCATTACCTTCTCAGTAAAATGTAGTCATGAATCATTTTTCACTGTCAACTGAAGAAATGTCTTTTCTGGTCTAATGCATGACTGACTGCCCCCTCCTGGATGGTGCAACAACTTTGCACCATCCAGGAGTTTCATGGGTTAGAAATGTGTAAGCCTTACACATAATGTGTGCATAAAATGTCAGAATCCTTTTTATACACTTTTCACATATCAGGGGCTTGATCAACAAATATGCTTTTTAAATCAATCCATTCAGAATATTGTCTTCAAATCTGAGTAAACTTTCTGTACATTAACCTTAGTCATACTTCTTTTTTTAGTACAATTGGTACACTTGAAATACAGGAAGTTACATAAACAGGAACTAGCGTTTCTGTTATGCAGCTCATTGCAGGTGCTTTTTCCAACTGTTGTTTGGAATTCTTAATGACGTCAAGAGAATCATCAATTCATTTAAAGTTTAGCATTCTAAAGCATTCAATGAATTGTGCATATTATTGTGTGTTTTGTGATATGAGCTTTTGCTCAGACCACTGCAGAATATAAAACATGAAAATGACCCTTTATTCAATGTGACTAATGTTGAACTCAACCTCTCATGGAAAACAAAAATATACATTTACATTATTGTTCATAATGCCTATGCAGACTCTACATGCATCTGCTTTAGATATCAGTATATACTCTCTTACATGGCCATGAAATTTTGAGCCAGTTTCTGGAAAGATACATGTATTCCTATTTCCTACACTGAGATAAATATTTCATGGTAAGTCCTGAAGAAAGATCTGGATCTGAGGAAAAGGGAATCCTCAGATTAATTTTGCTGTGCCAAACTCTCACTTTAATAATAAAAAAAGGGAATTTGGAAAATTGCATATAGGCCATTCTTATTTGCCTACTTGGTTTACTTTCATACAATGACAGGAAATTAGATTTTTTTTTCAATCTGTTTACTTTATGTTTGTAACAATGGCTATTATACCGAACGGAAAATGTGTCTGGACATCTTCTATACTTGTTAAACGAGCATCACTGGTCTCAGTTCTGCGTCCTGTTTAACTTTTAAATAATTTGTGTATGTAAACTGATTCTGGATCAGTGGCTCATATTGCTAGTTAACGGTCCGCTGTGTCTCCACGCCCTCGTTCTTCAATGTCCAATCACTGACTTCATTCAAATACTGATAGATGCATAAGCCAATCAAAAAACAGTATGTAGAGTATGGGTGGCAACCGATAAACATCAGGGAAGTGACCTGTGAAAACTTAGCCGAGGCAAAACAGGAAAATGTTGTTTAAGAAAAACTTCTTTAACTATCAAGTCGCAGTCATGTCTGGATAGCGCTTGGCCAGTACTAGTAATTTGTTAACCTAGTGTTCACTTATCTCAAATATTGCTAGCAGCTTAGAAACAGCATCGCGAAACGGGAAGGAAAACCTATTACGACATCAACCTGAGCTTCCTGAACCAGAGTCGAGGTTGGTAACCTAAACCTCAAGCCACAGAGGACGTCGAAGGTGAAAGGCAGGTCAGGAAAAGTTTCCACAACAAGGCGACGCCGTGACCTATATTCACCAAACCATTCAGAGTAACTTTTGGTGGAGCTTAAGGGGCTGCCGGGATGTCTCTGGCCGGTCAGAGCCAGCAGTGGTATCCGACGAGTGTCCAGGTAACGGTGCATCAAGCTCGGAGCCTGCGCGTCAAGGGCAAGAATGGCACCAACGACGCCTATGCCATCATCCAGGTGGCCAAAGACAAGTTTTCCACCTCTGTGGCCGAGAAATGTGTGGCTCCGGTGTGGAAAGAGGAGGCTTCGTTTGACCTGCCGCTCTTCCACCCTGGCAACGCCGAACGCTGCACTCTGTGTGTCATAGTGATGCATCGCGCCCACGCAGGACTCGACAAATTCTTGGGGCAAGCTGTTGTAAACTTACTGTCTCTCCATGACAACAAGTCTCGCAAAAAGACAGAGTAAGTGATGCCATGTGGGCCTTCAATACTTTTTTACGTTTTCTAATTCATTACTCTTTTAAGCCTGTTTGCCTCCAATGCAGCTGTGTTTATTTTGTTGAATGTTATTGTGTTTGTATGGGATTAAACAGTCAACGAAAAAGGTCCCCTGGTTTACATGTATGGACACCTAACTGAATTTAATTTGTTTTATATACACCACCAGCAGTCTGGTGGCATGTTAACCTGTTCCTCTGCCCATTGTCCTGCCAATGACAGGTCTATTTCAGAAGAATTGCCTTAGCATGGCACATTTTATGTATATGTGTAAAATACAGTACACTTGAAATAGATCACAAAAAGCAATTAAGCCTAAAACATTGTCATATTGATGGATCTCTCTCCCCCTCCCTCCTCTCTGTAGTGTGTGAGAGGAAAAACAGAAACTATGACGCTGGAGGGAACAGACAAAGACTCAGATCTCAGCCCTTCTTTCTGCTGCTATCTCTCCGTTGTACCACCCATAACGTTGCTTAGACTTTAACCTCAGAGTTTGGCTTTGAACAATCTGTCAGTGCCAGATTAGTAATGTAGGCCAATCTAGAGGTCTTTTTGTCACATTGCTTCTGTAATAACTGCATGCTCCCCAGGGATATTAACTAGTTCACAGTACCCTGGCTCACACCCAGATTTTTTACATGACTAGGATGACAACTGTGGTGTGACAAAGAATGGGTGTAACTTGGGTGTAACAAGAATCAAAGTAAAACATGGCATTCATGTTCTATGTGGACGTAGACACCCTATTGTCTTTGAAATATAAAAATAAACAGGCTTAAATTTGTTGTCAACACTGTTAAACCCTTCTCTCTAATACAGTAATGACCTTTTATAAAAGACTGTGTGACGTGGTGGTTGTGATAACACAAACAAGGGCAGCAATGGTTCCATGCCGTAATTAGCTCATTCACTTGTTTATTGCACAGTCATATCTGGAATGTTATCTTGTGTGTGCTCAAGACATTTTACACAAGGATGGCAAAGTGCTATCCCTTACACATTTCTTTTCGAGGCTTAACTTCCTCGCTCTCCTTGCCTGTTCTACTTTCTCAGTGTTCCAAAAGGCCCAATATGCAGAATTAGTATTGGATGTTGCTGGTTTCGCCTCGAGGC
>CAAKHC010002896.1:12647-44459 GCA_901007825.1 Macroramphosus scolopax | reverse complement strand
ATTTACATAATTGGTAGCTTAACCCTGTCTCTTAGATATTGGCTCTAAGGAAACTCCAGCAAGCAGGCTGGTGTCACATGAAACAGCTCTGAGGCACCCACAGAGACACCACTGGCTGTCAGATAGCAGAGGAGATATGATACCTCGGGACAGATGGAGAGCGATCGAGAAGAAGTTCAGATAAATCAGAAAGATACCCACTAGTGTACAAACACACTCGCACACGTATACTGTGAACATACTGAGTGTGTCTGCCATGTTAGAGGAAACCTGTTGTGTTCAATTACACTTACTGCTAGAAGGGCATAACACTAAAGGGGGAACTTAAAGCTTCCTATTATCACACTGTACAGTTCGCACACTCACTGGGTATGAATTATTAACTCTGAGCTGGTCCACAGCTCCTCATCCATATTTGATAGTCAGGATCGCATACTCCTTACTGCAGCTTTCTGTTGACTAATATATCCACTGAACACATCTTAGTCACAGGACAAGTGATAAACATGCACTCGTCTTGTGTAATTCTTGTCAGAGCATCCTGGATATTCGTTGTGACCCTGGTTGAAATGTGGAGGCTGAGCGCCATAACAATGATGATGCTTTTGTTTGACTCCCCAATATATAAGTTCAGGGACTGTCTTACCTTATATGGGCATCTAGGTAGGCAGCTGTGGAAAGAGACCATTTATGGACCTTGTAACCCCCCCATCTGATCACGGAGCTCCTCAAAAACTACTCCTCTGTGTTTTCAGTATCTTGCCATTCCGGAAGCTTAAGAGCAGGCAATTAAAAGGGAAATACTGTGTCGAAAATCAGCAGTGTTTGGCATCAGAGCTATTGAGTCAGTTCCAAGTCTTCCCCTCATGTCATGTTTGAGCATTTCATACCCATCCCTATTCCAATGGACATACGTTGACTCGGCTATTTTGACAGGCTACTTCTTTGTAATTAGACTATTTCTTTGATGTTGGTTTTCTTCTTCTTATCTATTCAACTGCATCTCACATAAATAAGTCTCCTACTTGTTTGTTTTCTTTAAAGAGTTTCATATGGCAACAATATTAAATTCTCCCCTCTGAACGTCTGAATACTAATTTAATGTTTTTTTTTGTTTTTTGTCTTGCAGGGTTTACTTGAAGATATTCACAAAGCAGTTTGAAAGTAAAAGATCCGCCTTCCCAACAGGCTTTCAAAAACAACTGGCATAGTGTATTTATAAGAGCTGGAAGATATGTGGTTTACTTTGTTTAGTGATGCAATAAGTGGGTTCTGAAGAAAATGTAGGCGATGGTGAGAAGGAAAGTAGGGACAGAAACTATTCTCCTGTGGTCTCAGCCTATTGTGAAACTGTAAAGCATCAAAGAAAAGGAGTTTGAGTGGGGGGGGAATTGGCAGAGGATCATCAATTTGAACAAGGTCAGCCCTCAGACACCTGCAGAACTGGAAGAAAAGTTTTGCAGACAGGAAAGGGTGAGTGGTAGACCACAGAAAGACAGAGAGACGGAGACTGAAGGAGGAGAAAAGGTTTGGAGGAGGAGGAGGAAGCCTAGGAAGAGTGGGAGAAGTAATTCCCCATGGCTACTGATCCAGGTGAGCCTACAGGCACGGAGGACTCCTCGGAGAAACCTGATAGTAAGAGGGAGGAGGACAGGGACCGGGAGGGCAGAGCCAACACACAGAGGGAGAGGACACAAAGCACCCCCTCAGATTTCCCCTCCACCCAGACTCAGGAGAGGAGAGCAAAAGGTGGAGAGGATGGAGGAGTTCACGGAGGAGGAGGTGGAGGAGGAGGAGAAGCGAACAAGGAGGGTGGGGAGATCCCAGTCAGACCCATTTTCTTCTCCACACCCACTTTGCAAGTTGACACTGGCCAGAAATGTCTGAGGAGGGAGAAACGTTTCTTCAGGAAGAGTATTGAGATTTGTGAGGAGGATGATGAGGTGGATGTTCCCCAAGAGGCACCCCACAGTGCACCCCACCTCGAGCTGTGCTCCTTTGACTCAGTCTTCACCAGCAGTGCACAACAGCAGGCGGCTGCATCCTATGCTGCTCTGGGCCATGATCCATCCGGCCCCAGCTCAAGGCAGGAGCCTTGCAAGGGTGCTGCTTCTTCCTCGCCCACCCAGAAGAAGGAAAGGGACCGTGAGCTGGAGGAGGAGGCAGAGATGAAAGCTGTGGCTACGTCTCCCAGTGGCAGGTTCCTGAAGTTTGACATTGAACTGGGCAGAGGAGCCTTCAAGACAGTGTACAAAGGCCTGGACACAGAGACCTGGGTGGAGGTTGCTTGGTGTGAACTCCAGGTAAGATAAATCCTCTTTTCTTTTCCCACAATAAGGCCAAATTATATCATAATTATAAAGTCTGCAATGGATTATCTGACATTATTACCTGTAGAATACAATAACCTCAACATAATCAATACACAGGAGCCCAGATCAGGTACACAGATCTCAGAGGAAATATTAATTCAGACAAATAATAATTTGTAATTTGTGTGCATGTTAGAGCTATACGCCCAATGCAGCATCTTTTTAAATGAATAGCATTAGATGTATCTCAGGATCTCTGAAATCTCAGCGCGCTGTCTGCTTGCTATTCATGCTGTGTGACTGCAGTTCAGTGGAGAACAGGGTGAAAAGGAGGAGCATCGCTTGTCGCTGAGTGGCAGCACAAAGTGAAAGTGGAGGCTCTGTTTTTTCCAGGACTGTTATGAATAATAGAATTGTGGGCTGCCAACACTTCTTCTTGTTGTGATAGGGTGTCATGGAAGAAGCAGCAATTCTTTCATAAACCTGGATTAATTCAGGGATTGCAATAATGCCATTGTATTTTAAATGTAGTGTTTAAAACCAGGCGAGCAGCATCCGCTCACAGCTCTCCAGAGGAAACATCTTGGGCGTCTCTGGAGTTTGGTTACTCTGCCTTGTTCCTGTGTGGAAATTAATTAATACAATCAATAATATTGTCATTAATCAAGCAGTCAACATTTGTCACACATTTAGAAGTACATGTTGTTATTGTAAAGTATAACATTGCTAATCAGACTTGTATTAGCATGTACCACTGTAGGCTAATGTTGTAGCCAAGGGTACAGAACAAGTCCCAAACACACACTACACTTGTATAGTGTGTAATGTAATACAATGTTCACAATGGAAATATTCACGGTTAAGGAAGACTCTAAATGGTTTGCATATTATGAACAAAGAGCAAATAGTAGCACTGTAGAAAATGATGTAACAACAGCAAACATGACTGTTAGGAAGTCTTTGTCATGCAATGAGTGAAACTTGAAACGTGTGTAGTACTAGAGCCCCGTCGAAGTCATCGCACAGCGTGTTGTTATGCTGAAAGTAATGGTAACATTGTTATATGGTGTTAATTCAACATGTAGTGGGAGACATACTTGTGGAGGAAAGAAATGCATCCCTCGAACTGTTGGCCCCACAATAGAGAGCAGTGTTATGGTAAGCCCTCTGATTTGACTGCTGGCTTTGTGTGAGAAAAGTCAGTCATGTGTTTGGTTTGGAGCTAATTCCAAAACAAGGGCATTGACTAATCCTTGAGATCAGGCTCTGTCTGTGGACTAACGAGCAGCAGGCTTGCCCCAATCAACTTTTATGGCTTTCCCCGTACACCTAGAGAATCAGCACCACATCAGCAGTCGAGTTCTGCAGCTTGGTGAACCTCATCATAGACTTTCACTGCATCATGCAATGGAGCTGATTTGAGCACCAATACTAGAAAATCTTTGGTCATTCAGGTCTTTATGTTCTTAAGGCACGTTTGAAGTTTACATTCATCTGGCTTAATTGATGTAATTGGTGTCATCTGGGTATCAATGTAAGGTTTGAGTGTTTCCTACTTATATTGCCTGAAGGAAGCATACAAAGGTGAATACTATTGGTCCAAGCACAGAACCTTGTGGAACACCATGACCAACGTTTGTATGCTTGGAAATTGAAAACCTCAAATAAACCATTGTTATGTAAAGAGTCACAAAACTGTTTGGCAACGACTTTCTCAAGGATCAAAGAGCAAAGGGAAGGTTGGATAAAGATCTCTGCTAGGCTCCTACACCCGGATGAAGTGTAGGCTTTTTAAAGTCGGTTTAATTACAGCTACTTAAAAGGATTTTCAAGTTTTGGGGAGGCAGGCAGACCCGAATGCAGAAGAAATGGATGGAGTAGGCAGGAACTGAGTAATAGAATATTTATTAAATCAAAGGTGCGTGGCAGGAATCTAACAAAAAATCTCATCAGAAACAATGATCCAGTACAGGAGGGGTGGATTTTAATATCTTGTCTTTAAAACGGGAAATAGAGTCAAACGTTGTTCACAGTGAGCCTGCAGTAATTCATTTGGGAGGTTAGCATATCGTCCTCCGTTGTATTGAGACATGGCATTGAGTTGAACACAACAGAATCGGATAGACATCTAAGAAAGATGTTCAGCCTCACGGCGTAAAGTCCAGTCGCAGGAATTCAGACGTTGTTGAACGATAGAAGAGATTTCTGTGGAAAGACTGTTGTATCAATAATAGAATCATAATAGAATGTGAAACAGAAGCAGGACAGCATTTATTTGGGCTTCAACAGAAGGATAGAGAAGAGATATTAAATAACAACCTCACAGTACTGCTTTCACACTTATTTATAGAGTTTAGATTGCTAATTACGTTTGTTGTACTAATGTAGAGATTGGTACATTATAACAGGATTTTACTCTCTGAAGTTTGTCAGCTCATTTCTTCCATCTCTGAAAAAAGTGTTATGATAAGAGTTTATCCCCAGTTTTACATCTGAGCAGATATCTTTTATCTGAAATGGCAACAACATCACAGCTTGCAGGGTATTCAGAGCCCAGTGTTCACCACAGTTGCCTCTAGCTTTCAGATGTTTCTTCAGCTTTTTTCAGTTTAATATAACATAACATAAAAGACCATCTGGACCATCTCTTACTCTACCCTGCCTCTCCTTTTAGAAGCTGAACAAGAGGCCAAAAAAAATATAATTTTACTTATTAGTTTAGCTGTAGGACGTTACTGACTGACGATTAGATTGGATTAGAAACACTTTATTCATATTTTACTGTCTAATTGCAGTTCGTATTATAAACAGATAGAAAGACAATCTTACAGAGAAACAGATGGAGAGTCTGACACAGATCAGCAGCGAGAAGGAAAAAGGCGGAGTTTTAGAAAGAAGTGAGAGACTCAGTGAGAGAGACCGAGGGGGAGAACGAGGAGCCAAACAGAGGATTACCATGGCATCCCTCCCAGAGAGCAGTTGTGTAGCTAATGCTAAGTTACCGCATGCAGGGAGACACATGCGCGCACACATATACGGACATGCACACAGGCAGTTCACACAGGCCCGTTGACCCATCTACTGATGGATCCAGTGCCACATTCAGGGCAATAACGCTCCATTTACTCCTTAACAAAGCTGTTTGCAGTTTCAATGCAAAGGGCCATTAGAACGGACAACAGTGATCAGAATAATAATGACATGATAAGAACGATTGGCTTTCTATTAAATGAATGATACACATGATTCAAGCATTGATTTGTCCTCATGGGACTTACAGTAGGTGCAAGGGATGGAATGGCAATCTTTGTTATATACAAACCACAATAGAATAGATACAATGTTTTTCAGAGCTTACACAATTATTCACACCGTTCTTGTAATTTCATCCATAAGTCACTTTTTAATTACAATGCACTGGTCCTAGTAATGAAAGTACAGGCGCAGGAGTCCATGTATTATGATGCATTATTTGATGCTATCTCCCATATTGTGAGACTGCCGCATTGGGAGCACCTAGCTCCTCTTCTCCTATCCACAAAGAGAGGGAAGCCAGTGGATTAGGTGTCCAAAGGCAGTTTGAAAGAGTGGGTAATTCAACTTCACAGTTGCCGGCACCATCTCTCTTCTGTCCTCTCCCTTTCCCGGGGTATTCCACCCCCCAAAAGGGCAGAGCCATAAGTCTCCCTTGCTATTGCCATTTTAATATCCCTCACCCTTCGTGGATGTGTTTGTGCTTTGTACTAAATGTGTGTGTGCAACATGTTGCTCGCAGTCCAGTCTGTGTCAATACATGCTACTGTATGTGTCTGTCTCTCACCCTTCACCTCTCTCACTCTCTCACCTTCCACTCTCCCTCCATCACTTTTTGTCTGTGTGAGTGCGCATGCAGAGTGATCCAGGGAGTTAATTACAGTGGGTGCCTGTCAGGCTGGAACAAAAACCCTGCACAGACAGCATAACTTGGGCAGCAGAGACCAGACTGGTTCAACCCAGTTATCCCACTGGTCCAGCTTAACCCAGCTCAGCCCCTCCGCACTGACAAGACTACCAACAATAGAGCCATGTACAGGCCTGCAGTAGTGAAGGATGCCACGCCGGCAATTAAGTTCTTTAATACTCAGTAATTTAACATATATTGCATTTGTGTCTGCTGGATTTAAGAAATGTCCTTGTAGAAAGGCTCATCGTTATTTGGGCCATGACATGGTATTGACGGATGGCTAAAATTAGAGGCAGAATGAAATGGACTCGAGCTGAACTGACTAGACCCGGTTGGCATTGATCTAACCCAACTGACCAGACACATGTTAAACTAGGACACTGGCAGTTGGCAAGTGTCCCTCTGTCCACATCCTCCTCACACGATATTCATTACCTAACCATCAACAGGGATTAAATCGTTATTGAATGTTTGAACATTAACACATAAGACAGGCATTGATAGTATAGCCTAGTCAGAAATCAATCCGAAGCAATTATCATCAAATTATTATGACTTATGGTTTTTGTTCATGATAATCTAATAATAACCTCTGAAGCCCTGTGACACATTTCAAAACGGGTTTTTCAGGTTGTCTTTTAACCAAACCCTTGCTCACCTTTTGAAGCCAACATTTGTAGTAGGGTTGTAACCACCTCCCCTCAGGAGCTGATGGTTTGTTTATTTGTCTGTCACAATGACACTTGGCTATGGCAGTAATCTTATCTCCAGCACTTAACAATACACTCACTGTCCCTGTAAGTATCAAGATATAAACACTGTAACAAGTGGTCGCCTGAAAAGAAATGGCTAGTGTGCTGTATTGCCTAGAAACATCTATGAATGTTTGTGAACTTGACCCACTGGCCCGGCAATCTAATCCGGGGTTTGGACCAGCCCATTTCCAGCAATCTATCTTGTTACTGTGAGCTGTTGTAGCTTACAGTAATCTAATCCCAACCACCCGTCACCTCGGATTTCCAAACGCTGGATGCTTACTCCCACATTGTGGCCATATGCACTGCAAACACCCTCATAACTGTACAAATGTCCACCTACAGAAAAAAAGTTGAATCTTGTTCATAATAGTAGCTAATCCCTGTTTATTTATGTCGGTGTTGCTAAGCTACACTCCTCCTTCCATTAAGAATGTAACCCAGGAAGCCAGTTCATCTTATTTAGACTGCTGACATCTGATAGTCGTACAGTGTTGGCCAAAATAGATGTTTTGGGGCCCACATGCCTTTGACATTCATGACCTCAGCCTTCTACCTGTTACCAAATGTGCCTTGTAGGCCATATCCAGTCCATTTCCACCGGTATTTTATGAGGCTACTTAACCTGCAGCCTGACCTGCTCTTACAGATGTCTGATCCAAAGAAATCACACTGGGCACCACCAGGTCTTAGGACTTACTCTCTTTACCAAGTGATAGCACAGCCACTGTCACGGAGAGGCCGTCCAACAACATTATATGACCCAACTGATTATGCAGAGATGAGGATAGAATATCAGGAGCACCAGTAACCTGTGACAATGCGATACAACTACTTTTGTAATATATAAAATATATGTATTGAGAATGTGTCAAAGGGGCGCTCTGGTATAGTGAGGGCTTCTTGAACGTGTAAGAAAGTCCCTTTAAAAAAACTCCCATAATGCATTCTGATAAGTAAACAGCACAAACGTCTCCTTCAACAACTGCCCTGTAGCTGAAGCAACAATCTCACAAAAATTGAACATCATCTTCTTTTTGATAGTTGCTGTTGTACCAAAGTTACACAAATGGAGTTAAATACAAGATTACTGTCTTTTGTTGAACTAGTTTATTGACTAGCACTAGCAAATATGCAGCCTTTGCTAGGGAATAAGGCTTAATGATGTCTTTTATTACCAGCTCTGACAAAGTGTGGCTGACATTGTTTTCACCTTGTGAGTCTGTGTGAACGTGACCGAGGCAAAATGTGGTCTCGTACCCACCTACTGCTACGGGAACTACCACAGAGGTAGTTTTGAGTTATTTGACAGGCTCTTAGAAGACTGAATGTCTGTGGACTGTTGTCACTGTGAGCATCGTGTGTTTGTGTGTGTGTGGTGGGATCCTGATAGGGCTATTGATTGGTGTTGTTCGACTCATGAGTAATGTAATTATATGGTAATGGCAGCCGAGTGCCCGCGGGTCGACTGGCACCACAGATAACCAAGGATGCATTTGAGCTTGTAGTGCATCTGTTTGCATCACGTCTTCCTGCACTACTATTGTTTTTGTTGTGTATGGTCGTGTGTGTGCTTGTCCGTAGATGACTGTGCAGAAGGGGAGTGGGTGTGGGTGAGTCTGTCTAGACAGAATTTTACCGACTGAACTCTGTTTGAACTTTGCTGATGTAAAGGGTGTGTGATGCGACACTCAGAGAGAGAGACACAATAAATGCTGAGGAGGCAGCATACAGGGACACATAGACAAGCACCATGTCTCACACTGGACGCTGTGACAGCGAATCAGAGTCATGCTTTGATTGATGAGAGAGACAGAGGACAGAAGCACCCAAACAGAGGCAGTACTGCCTGACAAAATAAAGCACTATATAAAAATGAAATAGAATGTG
The DNA here is from genome assembly GCA_901007825.1 of Macroramphosus scolopax. Classification (NCBI taxonomy): domain Eukaryota; kingdom Metazoa; phylum Chordata; class Actinopteri; order Syngnathiformes; family Centriscidae; genus Macroramphosus; species Macroramphosus scolopax. Next base: position 35,559 of record CAAKHC010002896.1, on the reverse strand, counting down.
AATACAGGCACAAAAACAAACAGACCGCATTGACACTTAAACATGCAAAGGCACACCTGCAAATGATCACGTACGCCTGCACAACAATCATTAAGGTTGTTGGCATTAAAAGAATGGCAGCATGAGAGAGGTATCTGTTGTGCAGCTTAGCCATAATAGAACAATGAGGAGCACCATTTTTGTTGATGCTACTTCGTTGTTGAGAGGGGAGGGGCGGAGAACTTGTCTCCACCAATACTTCCAGAAAAGGGCAGTAAACCAGTGTGGAGAGAAAGTAACTGATGTGTTAAAAGATGAAACACAGACACACAGAGGAAGTGATGCTGTCTGGAGTAAAAAAAATAAAACATTAGATAAATATAGATACGTGTAGACAGACAACTCCATTGCATGAAGATCTGTTCACTGGCATTCAGACGCCTGCAGTACACCGCCGCCTTTTCAGGAGCTCTGTGTGCAAAAAGCTCAACATCAATGAAATCGATCAGTGGAAAGCCAGTGTTATGATGGCTTCTATTTATAGTGCAGTCCGTTTGTGACACAACAGTGGCTGCAATCTGGCTTACTCATAGACTGTTTTTTTTTCTGTGCTTATATTTGGCCTTTACAGGCTGGTTAAGGGGCTTACATTGTTAAAACAAGCACTTAGCAATGAACTCTAAATTGTGTTTTTTTTATTTAAAACGTTTTAGGCCCATTAAGTAATACCCTTTAATAGCAGGTCACAATGTCAACTAGGGTCAAGAGGCACCACAATCCTGAAATGCTTTGTTATTTGTACACATGGATTGAGCAGTCAACAACAGTTGCTTGTGACAAGTCTAAAAATACACTCTGAATAAGTGGCGCCAGTCTGGTTTTCCTCCACTGTAAAATGGTTTGTTAGTTTGTCGGCACAGTGTTTGGTATTTGATGGTATCATATCACCATCCCATTTTATGCAAATTTGTTGCGTGTGACGTGACTGCCTTGATATAAAGACATGTTTATCTCTTTCCATATACAACAGGTCGTTGACGAATGCGCAATTGATTTAAGAAACATGAAATTAAATACATAAAGATACACAAGAAATTCAAGCGATAATACAGGAAATTCTGCATTTTTTAAGTGAAGAGCACCGTCACTGCAGAACAGATAGGAGACTTAGATATTATAAGCAATAGATGCACAGATTGATTGGTCAGTGGCTGTCTATGTTCCTGTCTGGATTCTGCTCGTGTGTGTGTGTGAAATGGATTTCACATCTATTCTGTCCCCCATACTGAGGATGTGAGGATGCAGCAGAGATGTGTTTTATAAAGCTAAGACCAGTGTGTTGTCTCAGCACTGCTGCATCTCTGTATGGTTACCACCATCTAGTGTCAGTAGGCGTTACTCCACAGTCATGGCTGATGTTTTTTAGGGGATCCAAACTTATTTGGGTTGCAGCACTCTATTTAACTTAATGGAAATCAAATGAGGCAGAGTTTGCAGTCTTGCTCAAAAGCTCAGACATATAATTCTTCCCGTTCATGTCATATGTTCGTATATTCATGTCATATATATGATGGGTGAGACATTAAAGGGAAGTGGAGAAAGCCCGACAGTGAGGGGATCCAGTTGCTCTGTCAAGCTTTGGGGGGTCATTTGGCTCGACTGGTTTGCACCAACCTGTCCCTGTGGAGGGAAGGGTCACTGCAAGTCAATACAGAGTTCTAACTGATGTGCTGATCAATCTATGATGAGACATGTTTGTCCTGATGGAAGTAGCGTCTTCCAGGATGATAACGCCCCCATCCATTAGGCACGAGGGGTCACTGAATGGTCTGATGAGTATAAAAATGACGTTAACCTCATACTATAGCGTTCACAATCACCAGATGGCAACCCAGTTTAGCAGCTGTGGGAGATTTAAGAAAAACATAGCAGACAGTGCAGTCCCCCATCATTATCAAAACACCAAATGAGAGAATATCTTTTAGAAGAATGGTATTTATGAGTCCACCTAAGTTCTATAGACAAGGGGTGGGCATATGCACTGAAATGTATATCACTGTATTATTTTTGTTTTTATGGGGACTGTATTATGTCATGGTATTACAAAATTGCTTGAGACTGCTTACAATTCGAATTGTATTTATAATAAATCGCTATCTGACTGATTAGTTATCCTTTTAGATGAAGATGTAATATAAGTCGGAGGAAGATTTGAGCATCGTAACCTACCAATAGTGATGAGTAGTCTGGTCCAGTTGATCTGTAATGCGCACCATGTTTGAGCCGCTGTCGTCCGTCATGATCACCAGTCGCACTTCATCAAGCCCCAGGCAGACAGTGCTTCCTTCAGTCCGTTCGCAATTATTTCTCCTATGTGCTCGTTGGGGGGAAAAGGAGCTCTGGAGGCATCTGCTGCGCATCATCAATGAAGTGGACTGTTAGGCTGATGTATGGGTTGGTTGTCCGGCTTGACATCAAATCAGCAGGAGTGCAGAAGGCTTCAATGTACAGAACCTCTTTTCATATTCTCCCCCGACACTACAGCTGTGGCAGATACTTTTGGGTAAAATGCCTCTGACCAGGTGGCTCCTATCTTTGGAATGAACCCGTCTCTCCTCACTATCTGAATAAGCACCATTTCCCTCTTACATCGTTCACAACACACTGTTCTGCCAGCTCCCAAAACGTTTCCCTTTACACTTTCTGGAAAATCTTTCTTTAAGTTAGTCACCCATCTGTATCTCTCGTCTTAGGACCGCAAGCTGACAAAGGCTGAGCAACAACGCTTCAAGGAGGAGGCAGAAATGCTTAAGGGACTCCAGCACCCCAACATCGTCCGCTTCTATGATTCCTGGGAATCTGTGGTCCGCAGCAAGAAGTGCATCGTACTGGTCACTGAGCTCATGACCTCAGGAACACTGAAAACGTCTGTGCAGCCTCTTAATATCTATTCATTTTTTATTATATCAATCATGTCATTTTCCCCTGCTCTTGTTTTGTCACTTCTAATCATGACGTTATAGTGACTTTGTACCTTGTAATCATAAATGAATAATATAACACACAATCTTCGTAGGAGAAGTAGTAAAGTGTTGTTTTTTTTCTGCACAGATACCTGAAACGTTTTAAGGTGATGAAACCGAAGGTGCTGAGGAGCTGGTGCAGGCAGATCTTGAAGGGCCTTCACTTCCTTCACACCAGGACTCCTCCGATAGTTCACAGAGACCTCAAATGTGACAACATCTTCATAACAGGCCCCACAGGATCAGTCAAGATAGGTGATCTGGGGTTGGCCACTCTGATGAGGACCTCCTTTGCCAAGAGTGTCATAGGTAGGCTACATAAGTAGACCAGCTACTTTTGAGAGCAATGCGAGGCATGTGGTGGCTACATCATCAAACTGAGTTAGGGTCTTTAAATACACATTTCTCTGCATTCAACATTGTTCCGATTTTTACAGATGGCCTCTACTGCCGAGAAGTATAGATTAGTATTGACAGAAACACTAAAATGCATGTGGACAGCACTTAATGTAAAAATAGACCTGTGATGACATTTCAACTCTGTACTATTTGCAGAAATAAAGTTTTAACTCATGAATCACCAGCTACAGCCAGTAAGATTGTTATGGAAGTATAAATTGGATATAATTCCGTTCATTGACTTCGTGGCATTAGCACCCTGTGGTCAGTGATATGTTAAATGATCTAAGAAATGTTGTACACTATACAGACTCCAAGCTCCTCTGAGGCCGATAATATTTGGTTTATATAGATAAAATTAACTTTTGAGACAGTAAATGCAGATTATTAACAATAATACTGATGAACTTGTGTTTAGCTGGTCTGCTTATTTATTGGGAACCATCTCCTGGTCTTAACAGGGACCCCGGAGTTCATGGCTCCAGAGATGTATGAAGAGCACTATGACGAGTCCGTGGATGTCTACGCTTTTGGGATGTGCATGCTGGAGATGGCCACTTCAGAATATCCCTACTCTGAGTGCCAAAATGCTGCTCAGATTTATCGCAAAGTCACAAGCGTGAGTCTCTTTGAGTACATGACTGTCATATGGATTCAGCACATTTATTGTAATGACATTTACAGACTTAATTACTTATTGGTTTATTTAAATGTTATCCTTGATCCATGTTGAAAACAATTCCCCGCTTCCTTGTGTAGGGCATAAAACCAGCCAGCTTTGACAAAGTGAATGACCCAGAGATCAAAGAGATCATTGAAGGCTGTATTCGTCAGAACAAGAGCCAGAGGTAAGGAGGTTTTACTTTTATGACATACTGGACTGTGTCTTGCAGGATTGTTGATTGGGTCAATCATAAAACATCCTAGTGCCAGTCTCACCTTAGCTTCTTTTCCTTGTCCTTCCCCTTAACAGACCCTCCATCCGAGACCTCCTGAACCATGCATTCTTTGGTGAGGACACTGGGGTCCGAGTGGAGCTGGCAGAAGAGGACACAGGCACCCAGGACTGTCTGGCTCTCCGGATTTGGGTTGAAGATCCTAAAAAGCTCAAGGGGAAACACAAAGATAATGAGGCCATCGAGTTTACCTATGACCTGGAGAATGATAGTGCTGAGGAAGTGGCTCTAGAGATGGTGAGGCAAACAATTCATCCTTAATTGTAGAAGTGTCAGGTACGGGATGCTCTAGTGTTGGAAAATGTTTTGGTGCTTTAAAGCTTAAAGGAAGATCAGTTTAGGGAAATCCTACAGTGGATTTATCAGCCATTCCAAGGGACTTCCTTCTGACCCAGATTCCCTCAGCCTACCTCTAGACATGAATTATTTATATCTCTCGCCTGCTCTCTCTTTCTCTCTCTCTCCCTCCATTTTCACAGGTTAAGTCTGGCTTCTTTCATGAAAGTGATGCCAAGGTGGTGGGGAAATCCATCCGGGACAGAGTAAATCTAATAAAAAAGTCACGGGAGCGGCGACAGCAGCAGCTGCTACAACAGCAGCAGGGTTTTGAAGGAAGACGAGACTCCACTCTCACCTCCTACACCTTTCCCCATCCATCCTGTCCACCCGTGTTAGGGCCGGGAGCCCCAGCAGCTGGAAAGACGGGGGGAGGAGGAGGGCAAGAGTCTGAGGAGCTGCCTGAAGTGGACCAGCATGTCAGGCAGCAGCATATTCTCATTCTGCCAGGTAAAATATCCGTACTCATCATATGTTTGCTACATGCTACATTGTGAATTAGTAGGACTACTGCAGCAAAGTATGAATAACTTACATTTTTACATTCACCCCATGTTTTTAACTGTGATTTAATCAGAAGGTGAGAGCATTGGGTCTGCCAGCTGTGAATCTTGCGCTAGCGGAAAGAGCCAAGCATACTCTCAGCAAGGGGAATCATACACCCACTCCTCCCAGACTCCTCTCCCACATGCTGCACCTGTATGTGTTGATGTTTTCACCTCATTAATAAATCATACCAGGCTAATTGTTGCCCAAAATCACACTTTAAACGCTTTCTTTTTCACCACAGAGCACTGGCACGATGGCTCATCCTCCAGTTCTCCCTACTGGAGACTGTGGAAGTGTTCCAAATGTGCCTATTGTTCAGAGTGTCAGTATGTCCAGCATGGCCATAGGCCAAAGTGGAGGGACACCTGCTGGTCAGACATTTCTTCAGCCCAGTACCATGGTTCCACAGGTATCGCCAAGTGTACCTCAACAATATTTTCAGGTGAAAAGGGTGATGACACTAGCTTGTTATAATATCAAAGCTATATTTATATTTTACCCCAAACACCTAACATTATTGTTAATGGTTCTAAAGCTATGGTTCTACTACTTTGTCACATTTTGGCTTATTTCCCTTCAAATAACTATTTACCCAAGCATGAATAATTTTCATAATCCTCTGAAACTGTCCATCTGACTTCTGTATGCTGTACAGGGTTTCCCCCAGGAGGAGCAAAGATCTAATAGTCTAATAGTCTCTCTCATTAAAAAGTCTTTATAAAAAGTGCCTCTGCTCCTCTTACCTGAGGGTGAGTCTCTACATCATAAATGCGTATGTGTTTTTATCTAATTTGAGCTGTGGCAGTCTGTTTTCTTCCGAGCTCCCCATCACCGCTTTAAAAAGCTGTGGGAAACCCTGCTGTAAAACATAAATGTCTTGATTGTGTTGCCAAAGCTTATTCCCACCTAATTTTTACTACTCTCTTTTTCCTCTTCTTTCATCTCCAATCATCATTCTGTCATATCACTGAGTAGTCACAGACATTCCCATCAGATGGATTTCAAACTAGCATTCCCCATGGGTCAATGGCCCCCTCACAGTCATACATACCCCCTGTCTCTCCACAAGCACCCATTAATGTTCTCACTACATCCATGTCAGTCACTGATCCTGCTGGACTAGCGGGGACCATTGTACCCCTCGTTCAGCAGACCCAACCCCCTGCCACTCCCATGCAGCTCACTGACATCATTCCCCAGGCAGCACCCCAGCAAACACAACCTGGCATGATCCCTCAGCAGACTATTGTTCAGCAACAACAGCTAGTGATGGATCCCCAGACCTCCACCCAGCAGCCACAACAACAAATGGAGGCTCAGGCCACTCAGCTCGAACAACAAGTTAGTGCCACTCAGCCATCAGTGGAACAACATCAACAGAGCCTTTCAGCTATAGCTGTCCAGAACCATCATAATGAGCGTCAGCAGCAGATCTATGTCCAGCAGCCTGGTCCACCTGTTCAGACAACTCCTCAGCAGCAAGGGTTAACTCCACAAACAGGTATGGAGCAGCGGGCTATATCATTACCACAGCCAGGGGAACACTCTCAGATGTATAATCAGCAACAAACAAGGGATCCTCATGAGCAGACCATGATACAACTGCAACAACAGCTTCAGCAACAGCAAACTTTATTACAACAACAGCAGCAACAAGCCTTGCATGAGCAGCATCAGACGTATATCCAGCAACAGCTTGATCAGCAGCAACAACAAGCACTTCTTCAACAAAAGCAACAACAGGCACAACACCAACAGCAGCAACTGGAACAGCAGCACGCCCTTATACACAAGCAATTGTTTGATCAGCAACATCAGCAAGCTCTTATTCAGCAGCAACAAGAACAGCAGCAACAAGCTCTTGCGCAACAAAGGCAATCACAGCATGCGCTTTTACAACATCAATTAGAGCAGCAGCAACAACCGACTCCTTTTCAGCAACAGCAGCAGAAACAGCTTTATCAACAAATGGAACATCCCCAAGGTGAAACACAACAAGAACCCATGAAGCAACAACAAATTGGACAACAGCAGCTTGTAATGCATCCGCAGCAGACTCAAAATCAAAAGGAGCATCAGTTACAGCAGCAAGCCTTACTCCAACAAGTGGAACAACAACAGCAACAAGCGCTATTACAACAGCATTTGCAACAGCAGGTTACTTTACAACAGCAACAGCTGCAACAGAAAGCTCAGCTACAGCAACAGCAGCAAGAGCAGCAAGTCCAACTCAAGCAGCAGATAGAGCAGCAGCAGCAGGCTCTATTGCACCAGTTGGAACAACAGCGACAACAAGACGCTCTGTTACAACAACAAGCGGAGAGATTACAGCAACAGGCTTTTATTCAGGAGATCCAAGAGCAGCAGCAAGCAACCCTCATTCAACTTCAGCAAGCCGAGAAACAAGATGCGGTTCCTTTTCCACAAAGTAACAGTGATCTGCAGATTCAGCAGAAACAACCAGAGATACAGCACGCATGCGTCCCTCAAGTAAACAACACTGTTTTTATACCTCATAGCTCTCTCACAGGGCAACAAGTTATGGAACAGCAACAGCAAGCAGCGCTGATCCTGCAGCAGCAAGCATATGTTGCTGTTCCTCAGCACCCAACATCCGCAATGGAACCTCATATCCCAGTTGGAGCTCCGGCCAGCGCTGAAGGGATTCAGCACCAAAATATCATCTCCCAGGTCCAGGTTCCCATGGTCAAGCAGATCCCTGTCCAGACATCTGGTGTTATTCAAGCGCAAGTCCTTAGGCAGCAATGTGAGGTTCATTCCCAGAACCCAGGTCAGGTTCCAGTTCAATTTATTGCCCAATCCACAGCCCAAGTAGGTCAGGCTATGATTGAGCCCCAAGCCACTCCTCCAGTTGAAATGCTTAAGGGGCAGACACAAGCCATCCAGACCCAGAAAGTTCCTTTGCAGACTAGTTATCCTGGCCCTGCTTCCCAGAGCCTGGTTACTGCTCAGCCATTAATTCAAGCTCAAACTCTACAGCCAACTATTCCTCAGTCTCAACCATCACACAGCCAGGGCCCAACTGTTGACAACCAGATGATGGGCCAACAAAGCCAGTCCACCGCCCAGTCTCAAACTGCAACTGCATCAAATCCAAGTCAGATCCTGCATGAGACTCCAGTTCATCAAAAGGCTCAGATGCCTGGGCTCTTGCAACCCCAGCTCAAGCAACAGTCCCAAAGCCAACCACTTAGCCAGGTGCAAGGCCAACCTGCCGCTCAGTATGCCCCCCAGCCTACACACCAATCTATGCAGTCTTTACAACAAGATATAACTCATATTATACAGCAGCAACAGCAACAACAGCCAGTACTGCAGTATCAGCAGGTGATGATGTCTACTGGCTCAGCTCCAACTGTTGGAGCTGAAACAGCCAGTCTCAGTTCTGTAATGGATCCTTCAAAGATAGTTGCCACTCTTCATGCTGTGCAGCAGGCAGGGCAAGCCCAGCAGCAGCCCTTAGGAATTATTGCTGAACATTTAGTAATTCAGCCCATATCCCAGGCTTCTATGTCTCAGCCTCCAGAACAATACCAGCCACAGCTACAGAAGCTTTCTCAAGCCCAACAACTACAAGCTTCACCACCTCCAAAGCAACAATTACCTTTACTGACCCAATTACCAACGCAGCCCACCCCAGCCCCCATCCAGCAACAACTTCCTGTAAAGCAGGCCTTGATACCTATTGATGAGACTCAGCTGCCTCCGAAATGTCAGCCTGCATCACATTTAGTCACCCATCATTCTGCCCAGATAGCCCCTGGTCATGTGGCTGAACATCAGTCCCAAAACAGGATCCTGCCCGTTTGCATGCATGCAGTTGCAGGCCAAGATCCTTCTTCACAGCACCTGGCCATGCACATGCTTCCAGCACACACACACACACAAACCAGCATTCAGGGCCTATCACACTCGCACACACAGACACACAGTCAGACACAGTCTCATTCTCACACACAGACACTTAGTGAGACACACACTGCTGAACAGCCTGCTCTGCCCCATGCTATCTCTCCTGCACATCAAATACCCCTTAGTCCCTCTCACACTTCATGTCCCCCACTGTCACTACCATCCTTCCATCCTACTGCTACCCCTGCACCAGAGCTGCCATCATCTCCACCAGCGGCCCAGGTTACCTTACCAGGGCAGGCCGACTTTTTACCTACCTCCCCTCCGCCTGTCACCACTCTAGAGTTGCTTGATTCTAATGCCCCCAAACTACCCCAAGCCTCGCTGCAAGACTGTGACATTTCCCTGCTGGGTATTTCTCAGGTACATTAAGAATGAAAGTTGATTTTTTTTAATAGATTTTTTTTTTTTACTTTTCTGACGTAGTGGCAGAATGAATGAGAATACAACGATATAATCATCATGAAAAAACTTTGACTGGGCCTTTTTGATTCAAACTAACAATTATATAAATGTGTAAATAAATATAATAATATCCATACATTATAGGTTCACTTGCATTTGATGTTGCTGATGTTTTTTTTCTGTCTACCTGTGCTTCTTTGTGTCTGTATTCATGTTGTTCTACAGGATTGTCCATACCTGTCGTATACAGAACGTCATTATTCAGCCGGGTATGTCTAATATCATGACTGTCTGAACCATAGACTGCATACAAAAAAATGGACACCATGAAAGCACACCAAAAAATGAAGCCAAAAATGTCAATCTCCCTCTGGTGGTCGGTTGCAGTACAGGTTATAGATCCCATCCCGTACGTGTTAGCGGATGGAACCTTGGCCAAACTAGGGAATCTCAGCACACATCAAATGCATTTTTCCTGAAGATGATTTCTGTCATTTTAGAATCACACTGATGTATGTTCAACTCTTCATTTATGTAATACACTTTAAGCTTGTAAATTATTGGATGCTATAAAAAGGGGATGTGACTGGATGATTGACAGACACCCTGAATTAAGTTCTTGTAGTTGGAGAGAGAGTTGGAGACTTTTGTCTGAGAATCATAGTCAAGAATGTCCAGACAAGACTGCCTTTCCATTACCTTGATTACAAACAAATACATGTGAGTTTTTCTGCAGTAAACCCGTAAATAATATGGTTCCATTTCCAGATCACAAATGTGCAGATTGCGAAAGGTGGCAGTATCCGTATCCAAGATATTTTGGGCTTCATTTTTATAGGAAATGACACAGGAGACACATTGACCATATTTAAATACAGTCTATGGACTGAACCTACGTCCACTTACTGTTAATAGTAGGTGCATGTCTTGCAATATACCAATCTGTCATATGAGTTTTATAGCAATAATCTATTAGGCCTAATGCAAAAGCACCAAAATAATCATAATCAATACGTAGAATTTTAACTTTTATTTTTGTGAACAAGCAGTGTTGCAAATAAGCAGAACTAGTTATTGCTCAGTTGCATGTTCAAGCAATTTTGAATTTGCACCAATGCTGTCATGTTACATGTTTAGTGTCTTTCACTTGGATCTGTCATTTACAGGACACTGTGTGACAACTGTTCTGCCTTGCAACCCACAGGTCTCTGCCAAGTAATGGAGAAGAAACTTTTCAGCTTTTGGCGAACGGAAAATTAGAAAAACTAAAAGTTCAGAGGAGAGCATCATGTCAGAGGCCGGAAAAAATGTCACATCAGTTTCAACTGAGTATGCTCCAGGTAAAAAACACAGCAGCAAATAACTAACAGTGTTACTAAATTCATGTTTATTAATAGGACAAGTTTAAAATGATCATTACTGTCCTGTCTAGGTGTCCGGCAGTGGGGACAATATGGTCGAATGCCAGTTGGAGACCCACAGCAATAAGATGGTGACATTTAAATTTGACATTGAAGGAGACGCACCTGAGGACATAGCAGATTATATGGTATACTGCTCATGTGTTGCATAATATTAGTTGATCAAAATTAAATGATTAAATGTCATAATAATCGTGGATTGTTTTAATTGATTTGTAGGTTGAGGAGGTATTTATACTTGATGTGGAGAGAGAGACATTTGTTGAGGAGCTTAGAGCCACAGTTAAGAAAGCCCAAGAAATTCTTCAAACACATTTACAGGTATGTTGATCTTCATATTTTCCATGTATTGCCTCCTCTCCTTTCTTATTTTGATGTTGTGTTTTAACATGTCTCTTTTTTGTCCCTATCAGACTGGATCTACTGATCAGTTGCATGTGAGCACTCCCACCAGCTCCACAAGTCAGTTTTTTGCATATCCTTCTGTTATTCATAGAAATGTGTCATCGCAGAACAAGCTCAATATGTTTTAACAGCTAAGTCTCTGTTTTTATTTCTCAGTGGACTCAGTGCCCCATTCTTCTCCAGTCGGACGCTGGCGCTTCTTCATCAACCAGACCATCCGCCACAGAGACTCTCTTTCTGGTCAGGGAACAGCCACACCACCACATACTGTGGAGACAAGTATACTCCAATCCCCTAAAACAGAGGAAGGTAAGCTCCATCCATTGCTTTTGCATAATTTTAACATAAATTGGTAGCAAAACAGGAACTAACTGTGTTCCTTTCCCCAGCTGTAGAAAGTGAAGTATCTCAGAGTCTGGAGTCCTTCACAGGAATATCCTTTAAGCCTTGCCACTGCCTTTCTGCCACCTCCCCTCCAGTCTCCACTGTCTCAGCCCCTGCCTCCATAGCCCCCTCGGCCACCACTACCCCCACTGCTCACACCAATGCGTCTGAAATCATCTCTGCACCAGCCTCCACTCTTGAAGCCTCTGCTCCTGTCCCTGCTTCAGGTGGTCTTGATGTTCCAGTCCTCACCTCAGCCTCTGTCGACCAAATTCCCAGTGCTTCCTCTTCCATAGCGACACCTGCTGCTGCCAACATTCCCACTTTACCCACTGCTCGTTTTGTTGTGTCTCCAACGTCCACCAACATTCACCCTGATGTCACCACTTCTCCTGCAACCAGTGATTGCTCCACTGTAAATCAGAGTATGAGGGAAGGAGTGATAACTGCTCCAAAGCCAGGTGTGTCTGCAGTGGAACAGTCTTCACCCTGTTTTCGTTCCCCTCTGGCCGCTGCAGTGACCTCTCCTGTAGTAAGCAAGCTTGACATGGAGCAGCAGCAGATACTCACCCAGGTGGCCAAACCAGCTCCAACACAACCACAACCGCAGCTACAACCTGCATCGCAGCAGCAGATTGAAGCAGCCCAACAATTACAGGCGATACAGATTGAACAACAGGCCCAACAGAAACTGCAGACGACGCTGCAACCACAGCAGCCGTCACAACATCAGGTGTACCAAGAACAAATTCAGCTGCAGCAGGAGCGAGCACTACAACAGTCACTCCAGCAGTTACAGCAGCAGCAGCAAATTCAGCAACAAATGCCCCTTCAACAAGAGTTGTTGCAACAGTCTGTGCCCCTGCAGCAGTTTCTGCCACTAATGTCCATTCAGCAGACCCAACAACCCCTTGTTCAACATCAAACACCACAGTATACCCCGCAGCTGCTGCAGCAGCCTCAGTTACACCCGCTACAGCAGCAGGTTATGGCACCCCAACCTGTTTTGGTGCCCCAACAGCCCCAAATTGATCAGCAGCAGCAACAATTAAACATACAACACACAATACACTTACAGCAACAGCAGCAGCAACAGCAAATGATGCAACAGCAGCTACAGCAGCAGCAACAGCAGCTGCTTATGGGTGCTGTGGGTTTCAAGTCAGAACAAAGCCAAATGCTGCCCCTGTCAATTAGTCAACAGTTTCCTCAGCAACAGGCACAGATAAATGTTAGCCCTATAGTACAACAGCAGATCCCCCACCAAAGCCAAGTCCCTGCTGACCTGGTACAACAACATGTACAGTCACAGAGACAGCAGCAACACACGGAGCAGCAACAGGAGATGGTTAAAGCCATTGACACATCCCAGAAAAAGCAGTCCTTTCCACTGCAGAAACAGTCTTCTTTACAGCAGTCAGAGTCAGAGGTGTCCACAGGAGAGACCAGTGTTACAGAGGACACGTGCAGCTACTCTGTCCCTGTTAACCCTTCCTCTGACTCTTCTCTGCCGCCTCTCCAGTTGGGTGCTACTGAAGCCTCCTTACCCCCTCTAACCCTCACAATGACACCATCCCCTGCGCAGCCTTCCTCGGTGGCCGAGTCAGACAGTGAAGGTCCCCCTAAAATAGAATTTGTGGACAACCGGATTAAGACACTGGATGAAAAGCTGAGGAACTTGTTGTATCAGGAGTACAGCAGCGGGGCAGCACAGGCTGGGGGAGCTGCCTCTGCCCCTACATCAGCATCAGGTGCCTCCACATCAGCAGGTGGAGATGAGTCTTCTGAGCCACTGTCGCTGCAGCCCATGTCTTTTCTGCCACCTGCCTCCTGCTCGGATACTTCCCCCCTATCCTCATCCTCCTCTACTTCTTCCACCACCTCCCATTCCTCCTCCACCTCCCCTGACCCTGAGAGGAGTGGAGGAGCAGAGGAAACTTCCTTAGAAGTCAACTCATCAGAGCTGGGTCTGGTGGAGCAGCAGCCTGGCCCATCTCTCCCCTCCACCTCCTCCACTCCGCCTGCCTCTCTGCTGCCTCCGAATCAGGATAACTATGCTGGGCCCCTGCGCCCACCTGTACCGGGAGAACCAACCATTTTTGTGAGTGGATGCCACAGATTAGTGTTTGAGTAAAATCTCTATCAATTTTGTCTTCCTGTGTTTTGGTGTCTCTCTTTAGATTGTTAACTCTATACAGCCACTCTTAATTGTCTAAAAATGTTCTAGGCTCTGCACTCAAACTCTGACACCAGTACAACTGGAGAAGCATCGTGGCCCTCCAGTCAGCATCCGATCCCCCTACGGCAAGGACAGCATCAGCACAATGCAGGAGGTGGATATTTTGGCCTAAACCTGACATGTCCTAGTATCAGAAATCCTGTTAGCAAGAAATCCTGGACTCGCAAATTCAAAAACTGGGCATGCAAACTGCGCCACTCCGCCAGCTTGTTCAAGAAGCCCAGAGTCCAGCAAGGTAGCGTCCTCTTAGGAAGCGAGAGAGAGAGAGAGAGCGAGAGAGAGAGAGAGCGAGAGAGAGAGAGAGAGAGAGAGAGAGAATGGGATGTTGAGCATGGACCTAAATCTAATATCTAGTACTAGTATTAACATAGCATAATAACCTTCTTAACCACTAGGAAGTAATACATGTTAATGTTAAAGAATGTTTACGTGTACAGCTAATTAATCCTGTTTTTGAATATTTTGATGTGACTGCAGTATAGTCGCCATGTAATATCAGTTTTGACATCCTGATTTCATACATTATTGTTTTTTTTTTCTAATTCCTTTGTACTAAATTTCATTTTCTTGGCAATCTTTCCTTTTGCATGGGTTACTCACCCAAGTGGAGGGAACAGGAGAATAGAGGAGGGTGGGAGATTGGCACAGTGTAGGAGGAGGTTGGCATCAGATATCTGATGCCTATCCCAATGCAGATGAGCTCTGCAGTAAAGCCCGGCTGAACCTGTGCCCAGGACATTTCCCCTTCATATGACACGCCCCCTCCCTGCCCCAAGTCCACAGGCACTGCCAGCAGCAACCATCACACCTCACCTCCACCTGCTGGCTCAGTGTAGACAGCACCATGAGACTCACGTCATAACACAGATAAGATAGATACTATTCTGTGTCAGCTCATGCAGTATAATGCTCTCCATGACAGTACTATATGTTGTAGATGCTATGCTACCACATTCATGAAGATTAATTTGACCATTTGCTTCAGGCTTGGGCGGTTTAAAGGTATTACAGTAAACAAGAGTACTTCGAAATCCCCCAAATATGATTTGGAATACCAGAACAATTACAGATGCTACATTTTCCATTAAACCAATACAGATATGCTTTATTGAGATGATTTGCTGTTGTGCAAAAGAGGTACCAGCAAAGTTCTGTGTCTATTGGTGGAACAGGTGGCTGAGCTGAGAATCTACACATTATTTATTTTTTAGATTCAAGTGTTTGAACTGGGAAGTTCACACTTGAATTGCCCTGATTGGAATCATTATGTTTTTAAAGCCGTAAAATTCCCTAATACCTGAATCCATAGTTATTTTCCTTTGCAAATACATGTGAATGAATCCGAGACCAGGAAGACAGGTTGCACGGTTTAAAGAAGCGCGACTGCCCCTGCTGCTGCTAGGAATGAATGAAGCCGCACTTCAGACACTGTTTTCAATTGTCTTTAAACATCCACGGGCTAATGTTACAGGACTAGTAAAAAAGAATTATGAATTGAGTCACAATTAAAGGTGAGCCGAAGCTGGAATGCCTTTTTTTCTACTACAATAACAGTTTATTTGTATTAAACTGCCATTCTGTCCGCACTACCCACACATCATCTCCATATAGCATTCTACAATGATTTCTATCAGCTCCACTTTTAGTGGTTTTTCTTAACACTAATACTGTCGTTTACCATAAAACCCGGTGAAATGTCAGGGTTGGTATGAAGGTATTAAAATGAAGGTATACCGTCCAAGCCTAATCCGCATTATTTCTATCACTAGATTATGATGAAGATCATAACTTCTGCTATAAATTGTGCACATTATCCAGGCCTTACAAGCTTCTGTCAGGCTCTGTTGTACATGGGTATGCTTTTCATACGGCTAAGCTTTATCACACATGCTAAGTTTTCTTGCCATCTTGCATGTACATATGTAGCAGTAGTGTAGATCTTTTGCTACAAGTATGCATGCTTGAGCATGTATGTCTAATTTCACACACGTGTTCTAATAGTGTATCATTACAGCAGTAAGTAGCACCTACATCAGGCTGCAGATTTTCTTGTTGGTATTCAGTTATTCAGTGAATATACGTGTACACTCTGCTAGTTTGGTGTTCTTTAATATCAAAGACATTGAACAATATCATTGCGGATCTGACCACAGATTTAATATGTGATATTGGGCTTTTCTGTTGGTATGTGAGAGGGACAATGGTGAGTCAGTGAGAATGAGAGAATGGATGTCTGAGTGGGTGGGTGGGGGTGGGGGGGTGGGGGGTCACTGGTCGGGGAACACTGTTGTCAACATTCAACTGCAATTTCACAATATGTTTTTAATTTATTGTACTACCATAATTAAGCTTTTAATGAAACAAGCATTTCCCACCCATTTCCACTCACCCATAATATGTTAGTTTTTAAGCATGTTTGACTGACAGAAACTTACATCATTACAGTTTATTATTTATAGTTTAGAAACGATTGCCGCAGACCTGCATGCAAGCCATGTAAGTCACAAAGGTGATCATGTGTGACATTGACGGGTGATTTTTAACTCTGTATTTATGTCTGTGCCCCATGTTTGTCTGTTTTCATCTATACACCTACACGTCTCTGTCATGTTCATTTTTCTATTTGTGTTGCTTCTGTTTGTCTACCTCATCACATATGTGTTGTTTATATGCGTGTCTGTTTTGTTTGTCTCTCGGTCCTTGTCTTCCCTTTTTGTTTTCATCCTTGTCTCTTTATCAGGTGGACGTTCCAGCAGTCAAGCACTTAGAGAAGAGAAGGAGGTGACCCCAGTATGTCCGCCTCAGTCACGCAAAGGACGATTTCAAGTACGACTGGTTATAGTACAGTTATTATCTTTGGCCCTCATCAATCTAAAGCTTCATTGTAATTTTGACAAGGAAAAAGCAGCTAACGACTCCCACATCCTCTGTCATCAGGTGACTCCAGTGCCGCAGTCTTCTCCCCTGAGGGATGCATCATCAGGCCACGGTAGCACTCACAGGAAAGTCGGACGCTTCTCTGTAACAAAGGCTGAAACCAAGAAAGAGGACAGGCACACTGACAGCTCCCCAGTGTCTCCTGATTTGGTCAGGGAGAGGAGGAGATCTCGGGCCAAGGAAGGAGAGAAAGAAGAAAGCAAGAGGACGCCAGCAATGGCCCATCTGCCCCGAGGTCATGGGCACATCCACTCACCCTTGGGCAGCAGCGATGATGATGATGAGAGTGAAGTGGAGGATGAAGACCTGAGAAAAGAGCTGCACAAGCTCAGAGAGAAGTAAGTCAGAAAGATTAAACGTACATATTAAACTTATAGAATTCACAAGATAATCTTTTACAAGAGTTGAAGTTCATGATCCCTTAAAAGAATAATTTTATTTACAGCCCCAATCTCATAATGTTTACTATCTTCTGCACTGTGTTTTGAATCTCCTCCTCTCTAGGCACATCAAAGAAGTGGTCTTTCTTCAAGCCCAGCAGAACAGAGAACTACAGGAACTGTACAGACAGCTTCACTCCCTTAAAGACCAAAGGCAGAGTCTCCCTGCTTGCCTGTCTCGATCCCCTCCTCTTCCCACGGCAATCACTGCCCTCTCCCCTCGCAGACCGAGGCCTGCGAAAATCAAGCTCCGGCCCCGGCCTCACTCACACATGGATAACAACGGAGTCACTAACTCTGGTAAGACTTTTTTAATCAATTGTTTGTGTCGTACTATTTTTCTTTCTTCTGCTTTCTCCCTGTGTGACTATTCATTTTTCGTCTTCTAGGAATTCAGCAGTCAAGTAGTTTCTCAGGTGGTGAACAGAGCAGACTGTCCTTTGATTGCAACCCAGAGCACCTAACCTCACTGCCGGCTAAAAGTGGTAACATTTGTCAAAGTAGTAAGGAATTGTGACAGCAGAGGATTTAGAGACAATCAGTGTCTAACGCTTTCCCTAATCTTCCACAGATCAAAGTCCTATAAGAAAGAGCACATTCACAGATGAACTGCACAAACTTGTCGACAATTGGACGAAAGAGACTGTGGGCTCCACCCCACCGAAGCCTTCACTGAATCAGATCAAGCAGATTCAGCAGGTGCAGGAGTCTGGGGGCTGGAGCCAGCCGACTGAGGTAGGACTGCGCACCCTAATTCCTCAACCTGCGTCTATGAATATCTTTGTCTACAGTATGTATGTAGAAAAACAACTGGTTTTACTTCCAGTTTTAAAGATTTATTCTATTTTTTAACAGCCATTCCTAATGTAACTTTTACAGCCAACTTCTGAGAAAACTATGGTTTGTTTAGCCTATTTAGACTCATCTACATGATGTCCAATAGATAACTAGTGGAATATTCTCTTCCTTTCACTGAGCCTCCCCTGAAACAGTTTGGATCCCCTGGGAGGCTCTTTGAAATCCTCTTGCCAAGTTATTTGCACCAAACCAGTTGAAGCGCATCTACTTCGTATTTTCACTCTTTCATTATATTCCGTACAGGCGGCTCCAACAGGTTGGTTTCCAGCGGCCCCACTGAACCCCCAGGCAACGCCAACTCCAGCCAGCTTGCCTGTGGCAGCCCCTCCTCATTACACAGGTGGGGGTAGCCTTTCCACCCTGCAGCCTGCTGGACCACCACCACAAATGCACATGGCTCAAGTGCCCCAGATGCAGCCAAGTTTACACATCCATCAGTCTCTCCCTGTCCAGCAGATGACCTATCAGCAGTCCCCAGTTTGCCAGCAGATACAACACCCCCTGGTGCAAACTCCCCCATCGCCACCTCAAAGCCAACCGCTGCTGCCTTCCCAAAAGCCCACATCTCCAGTGTCCATGGCTGCATCTCTGCTGCCAGGCAGTGGCAACACTGCACCCACAGATAGCAGCGCTGCTACTGGGGGGACATTTTGCCCCTCATCCTCCTCATCTTCCGCCTGCTCCTCCTCCTGCTCTACTGCTGCTCTACCTTCCAGTGCCAAAATTCCCCCGACAACCCCCAATGCTACTCTTCCTCTGGGACAGAAATGAAACCAAGGTGAAGTGTGAGGTCAATATGAAGGTGCAAGAAATGGAATTACTAGTTGAAGCAGGAAGGAAACGGATCCATTTGAAGTGTTAGTTCTGTGTATGCATGAAAGAGTCGTACTGAATATCCAGAATGGATTCCAGTGCACTCCTGGATGACATGAGGAGTGAATGTGAGAGATGGTAGATTCTAGTATGTACAGACAGAGGGAAACATGGAACACAGCACCTGAGGTTTATGAATAATGGTATGTTTGGGTGTTGAGATGTAAAAGTTGTTAAATGTAAATGTGTGTGTGCACTTATGAGTGTGGGCGAGTGTTTGTGGGTTATACTAGTACATATCGCTTAAGTCTTTTGACAAACATTAACATTCATGTTTTTGTTGTCAAACCATCTCGGTTGGACCTGAACTCTCCCTGAGCAGAGACATAAAGGATAAAATATTCAACATGATGTTGACGTTTTTTTTTATTTTAATCTTTCAGCACTTACAGTGAAAGGACTATCAATTCTAAAAGTGCAATTAGTAATGATCATCTAAATTGATCAGTATGTATTGTATTGATTTGTCTGTAAGTCATAAAATATTTTTGTAGAAGCACATTGATAAAAAATTTGACGCTTTCATGATCATACAATTTTATGATCTTTTAAAACGTTCGGCCCTACAGCACAAGCCGCCCCATTGGGAAATACAAGAAAATTAAAACAGCCTGATACATGACGCCAGTTCTAGACCTGTGTCGGGGTGACTACTCTCTCGTTGCTACAAGCACCGTAAAGTTAATCTGGCTACCAATCACGTGTCGTCACCACAATGCGACCAACACCTTGTTGAAGTGTAGTGCACCGGTACAGCATGTGCTCAGTTTGTATTATTTGATGTTATGCTATGATAGAATCAGTTTAAGTCACAGTGAGTGATACAATAAATGAATTTCATATGATGATGGGGAATTTAAATATGAATATCTGGGTATACTCAGCCCACGGCTGCATGACCTTTTGACTAACCTGATTTCCAAAAGTACAGACTGCTTGCACTCGCTGAATATTTTGGAATCTCACATTTATTCTTTGCAGCCAACTCACAAAAATTCACCTGCCATGAGTCAATTGGTTTTCAGTATGGTATGCTTTAACGGCAGACATTTTGCTTTCAGTTAAAGCACTGCATATCAGTATACGATGGTGAGGAGAAAAAAAACTGCCAAGTTATTCTAGACTGGGCAACTCTTATGGGTTTTATACCCATATTGCCTTTTTAAATTTCTGCATTTTTGAGTGTGTGAGTGTATATGTTTTTCTGTTTGACACAGCTTTGTGATAGGCTCATAGTATATAGCATTATAAGTTGCATCCCTGTGTGTTTCATTCAAAGCAGCCTGTCAAACATCCCTGTACCCAGCTGAAAAATGTTTACTCTACCTTTATCTCTGGCTTCTTTCCTCAGTCAAGTAAGAGGTTAGACCGCATATTGATTATAGGTTAGACAACACGTGTGCGTCAATTCTCTTGGGGGGATTTTGTACAAATTCTTTATTTAAATTGTAATTCATTAGTCTTTGACCACAGGCTGTCAGTGGGAATGCATTTGTCATATGATTATAACTGTGGGCCGTACATGTGCTATATGCTCTCTGCTAAAGATTTACTGAAGACAAAACTGATCCATTACTAAATTCACTTCACTTGTAGATGCAGAGATATACAGTCCAATATTGGCAGATACATTACATTTATTTGTTTTCAAGTGCATTTAACCATAATCACACTTGTCCGTCAATGGTCGGGTGTTTATACTTTCTTTTTCTCAAAATTTTGCCGGTTGTTAAAGACTGCTTAATGTGAGTCAAAGACATTTAAAACATGAATGGAAAGGAGCAATATTTTGTGCTTCAGGGTTGTTCACAAATGACAAATTGCATCTACGATATACAGAAAATGTTATTCTGTATTTGTTGTTTTTCAACCTGCATTTTCACCGAGATGTAGTTCATTATTAGTGGAGCTGAGATACTTTGCTGTCGTGTCTGATACTAACATGTTGACCGCAAGCTGCAGCTTGATTATCATGCTGGCTTTGTCCTTGAAGTGTTACCAAAATGTTATCTAAAAGATAAAGATTATTTTTGTATTTTGAAATGGGGTTGTAAAAATTGTAAATTGTGTTTTCATCATTATAAATCGGAGGTTATTTGAAACTAGAAAACACTGGTTTTCATCCCTGTTTACATGGGACTCCCCTTCCTTTATATACCTCTCTGGGTCCTGACAGGTTAGTGTCATTTAACCTATTACACAGTAAGTATTTGGTTCTATTGGTGTTATATTTCTGTTTTGAACCACATAACCTGGACAGTACACAACAGAACAACATGAACCTTCCTGCTGGGCTGCAGGTCAGATTCAATAAACTTACAAATTAATGCAACAAAAATCTGGGGAGTCCCAAAGAGGCATGACTGAGAACCAATGATAAAAAGACATTTGGACAGAGAAACATAGAAATATGAATTATGTTGCTGATGATTTAGCCTCTGTAAATTGTAACTAATTCAACTGTTGATTTTATTTATGTTTTGTAACTAATTAAAATAAATGATGTTAAACATCAATATTTGACACTGTTTTTTTTTCACCTGTCATAATGTATCTTGACAAGCCAGATTGCATTCAACTCAAGGCCAGCCTGAAGGACATCTACAGACGTGCACTGTTTGTACTGCAAATCAAGTATTCTTAGCATTGATGCCCACCCTTTCCTAAAAACATAGCACACCTTCTACATTTCCTTACAATTCCTTCTTTCCCTCTTTGACACAAATAGGAAGTACTTCTGAAGGACAGAGTGGAATAGAATTAGAAATGTTTGAAACAGAGAAAATGTTACTTTTATCCGTAAAAATATCAAATATCATTATTAAATCTCTCTCACAGATTTCTTCATAATAATATATAATATCCATATAGATAATCCATCTCTTGCACTCGTGCTGAATATGAAGATGCAGATTATAAAAGCCATGATCACTACACAGGGGTTCCTGATGATGGGGTGAATAGAAGGTCGGCCCAAATCCTCCAGATTTGTCACATCACAACACCACAGATGTCACAAGTCAACAAGGAGAGAGACATTGGCATGTAGCAAGCTTGCATGTCAATATTGCAAATTGCAACAGCTGTAGGCAGGTTAATCTTTAGACAATAAACCGGCCGAGAAGTCAATTCCAGCAGTTGGGCACCGCAGACTGGTTTGATCAACCAGTGAATCTCTGCACTGGTGGAAACTGCCTGAGAGAAACCTGATTGCTATCCGGTGTAGGAACAGACTTCAGTAGGGTAATGCACATATTCATATTCTTGCACTTTGATAAAGCAGTACATAAAATGTTGGTAAATGGAGCATTTATATAGTGCTTTTGTCCAAACTGCCAAAGGCTGCCATGCATGGTACCAACCAGCTTTTAAGGAGCAACCAGGGGTTCAGTATCTTGCTCAAGGACAATTCAACATGGTCAATGGGGGAGGCGGGAATCAAACCATTATTAATATTATTATTAATATTATTAGCTTTTTTTAATGTGTGCGGCAACCAATGTAAAAACACAGAAGAGAATTCGGGCAATTTCCTACGAATTCTGACTTAAAAGCAAAAAGACTGAAATGAGATTCTAAAGAATTCAAATTTTATAATCAGAATTCTTCCTCCTTCCCCTAATTCAGAATTCAAAAAAATATCTTTAGAGTGTAATCCTCTTTCGTAGTAAATAAAATGTACTTAACTGGTAGTAAGTACTTTTTCTCCTGCTTCTTCAACTAAGTTGTTTTTAACTTTCTGCAACGTTTTCCCCTGAATGCAACACATTTGACT
>CAAKHC010002896.1:0-11505 GCA_901007825.1 Macroramphosus scolopax | reverse complement strand
ACAGGAATCTCTCAGTGAAGCTACAGGTTTACCATTCATACATCACCGTACCTTTAATACATAAATATCAAAACTTAAGACTGAGCTTTTCCTCAGATTAGTTACACACACACACACACACACACACACACACACACACACACACACACACACACACACACACACACTCCCTGAACATGGCATCAGTGCCAGTGTACTGCTTGTGTCGCCTGCCATATGATGTGACACGCTTCATGATTGAATGTGACATTTGTCAAGACTGGTTCCATGGAAGGTGGGTGATTTTCATTACTTTTATTTCTCATCATGTGGATTCAAATTGTTGTCTGCGTGCAATGTAATTCAAATATGAACTTTGATATTGCGTTAATAATGATGTGATTATATTATTTCTATGCGTTTCGTCTGACCTATCACAGTTCATTTAGTTAATCTGTACTGAACAATATTTGTTTGATGTCTGTGTTCTGTGTAGCTGTGTTGGAGTAGAGGAGGAAAAAGCAACTGAGATTGACCTGTATCACTGCCCCAACTGTCAGGTCAGCCATGGGCCATCTGTCAGTAAGTTACTGTTTTTTGAATATATTTTTTGGCTATTGCTATTCTGATATTTGTTAATGTACACATAATTGTGCAGGTGTTGATCTTTCTTTTGTAACTCAATAATTCTCAGTGCGCAAACGCCGTGGAGGCAATAAACAGACAGATGCAGCTACCACTGCAGGAAGAGATCCAAGTCGGCCTGTTAAGACCGGTAGTTCCCAGTTTGTTAGGGAGCTACGGAGTCGCACCTTTCCTAAGTAAGTTTGTGTCCACTGTCCTGCAAACAAAAAGATAAAGTTTATTTGCAATTTTAAAGAGAAAAGTATGATTATCATGAAAGGAAACATCCAGTACATTTCATCCTTGTTTATGTCCATTGAATATGTCCATCATTACTCATACATAGTTTGTACCTCTGTTTTAGAATTGCAAGAATAAATTAAATCCCCAAATCCACATCTTATTGTTACACTACATTGTAGGAGCTCTGTGTAACATCTCAAACAATAGTATCGAGGAGGTTACATTATTTGGCTCATTATCCAACACCATTGGGACTTTTATTTTGTCTCAGCTACTTTTGTAATTGTTCAATTAAATCCAGTTGCTGTGGGCCACACATATGTGTTTGATGTTGCAGATCTTAAAGTCTCCTAGGCAACAGTGGTAATCAGCACTGTACATTAATTTGATGAACTCACTAGAGTTGAGAGATTATGTAGAAATGTTCCACCGGGCAACTTCCAACCCTGTGGAACAGAGACAGCAGAGAGGTGATGCTGTTTGAGTTAATGTCTGCATGCAACTCTGCAATGAACTTTTATTTACATATGTTGTGGGTGAAGGTTGATATTGTGGTGGGTGTCCAGAAATGAAACAATGGAAATAGTTAAGCCAAAGGAGTTAAATTAATCATTTCGCTGACTTTGCAAACCTATAGTGCCGACTGACCAGCTGTCAATGGCTATTCACATATGCTTTGTAATGTGTATTCCAGGGTAATTATTTAGAAGCTTGAATTCTCAAGGAGACAGACTATTACATTAGCGAAATAAAATGAACAGCTCAAACCTATGGGCACGTCCAGATTATTGATGCGCTTACTCTGTGTATGGTGTCAATAATTTACCGGGGCAGGAAATTAAGTTGACACAAAAAAAAAAGCATTCTGTTCTGAATATCTTTCCTCTGTAATCACTCTCTGTAATACGTTTGTGCTTCTATGACAGTGCGGATGAAGTCCTGCTGAAGCCATCTGGGGCCCAGCTGACAGTGGAGTTTCTGGAGGAGCATTCATTCAGTGTTCCTGTCATGGTGCTGAGGCGAGATGGCCTTGGCATGACCCTTCCCCCATCATCATTCGGTGTCAGCGATGTAGAGCACTACATCGGTACATTCTTTTTAATTCATAGGATCTAGATGCATCGCTCTGTAATCTTCCGGTTTTCTCATACAAATTCCTTTTGTTCTGACTGCAGGCACAGACAAACAGATTGATGTCATTGATGTGTCACGCCAATGTGATCTGAAGATGCGGTTGGGAGACTTTGTGGAATACTACAACAGCCCCAACAGAGACAGAGTTCTCAATGTTATCAGCCTGGAGTTTTCTGAGACCAGGTTAGGTTCATGAAGATTTTTAACTTACTGTCTTGAGCTTTTCAAACATTGAGAGCATTTTGTTGAGTTTCACGATAACTATCGTATTCAGTTTTATTTCAATAAATAGGAACTTGATATTTTAAGGGGCGTCTAAGAGGTCTAATATAAGGGATGTTTTGGAGACTTAATGAGAAGCTTTTGACCTTTTTTAGGCTCTCGAACTTGGTGGAGACTCCAAAGATTGTGAGGAAACTGTCATGGGTGGAAAACCTCTGGCCGGAAGAGTCCGTGTTTGAACGGCCAAATGTGCAGAAGTACTGCCTAATGGGAGTGAAGGATAGCTACACCGACTTCCACATTGACTTTGGAGGTACCTCAGTATGGTACCATGTTCTGCGGGTGAGAGAAAAAATACACATTTGATGTTTTAGAAAGTTTCAGTGACACTGACAGGGAACCACAGGAACATGAAGAGTTCTGTTTCTTGCAAAAATTGTGTAAATTCTTAAGGTACTTCCTGTCTCTTCCCTGTATTTTAACAAATTTATAGCTATCATTTTAAGAGCTGTTTCGTTTGTTTGTTTGTTTGTTTGTTTGTTTAGGGCGAGAAAATCTTCTACCTAATATCCCCCACCCCAGCCAATCTGGCACTTTTTGAGCGGTGGAGTTCCTCATCCAACCAGAATGAGATGTTCTTTGGAGACCAGGTTGATATGTGTTACAAGTGCTCTGTCAAACAAGGCAACACCTTGTTCATACCAACAGGTAAGCTGTCATGTGTCTGGTAATTCTGCTAGTTACACAAGAGATATTTACCTCTCTGTTGGTCAACAAGTCGTGTTCAAACATTGTTAACATTTTTCACATGTTTGTCTTCCAGGGTGGATTCATTCTGTGCTGACTCCAGTGGACTGTTTGGCCTTTGGAGGAAACTTTTTGCATAGTCTGAACATTGACATGCAGCTTCGGTTAGTTTAATCAAGTCTGTTTCCATACTAAGTGCATGCACTCTACAAAGGAGAGTCACTTAATAAGCCAGTAGTATGTACCAAGTACTAACCTGGAAAAACTGAAACTTCAAAAAAAATGTTTAACGCTGTCGGAATACTTTCTCCATTGTTGTCAGATATTTATCATAACCATGTCAGGGGCAAAAACCTGCGCTTCCAGTGGACATACTTACAGGTTATAGCTTTTGTAATAAATGTTGGACTTTCACAATTTTTTTGGCCCATTTCTCCCCCTATTGTCCCTGGAAAAAAATCCAGCTCTGCTTTAAAAATAGTAGAATTATCCCTTTATACTTTGAGAGTACAGAAGACTTGTCTTTTGTCACACAACATTCTGACTGTAGAAATAGTGGAATCTAAAAAACTTAATATGCCAACGGAACTATTAGTCAAACTGACTGTTGCTTTTGACTGTTTCACATTTATACAGATGCAATTTTAAAGCAATAACCATATTTGTCTGCCTACTAATATGCTGTGTCAAAATGTTTAGGGCATATGAAATAGAGAAGAGATTAAGCACAGCAGACTTGTTCAAATTTCCCAACTTTGAGACCGTGTGCTGGTATGTTGGAAAGCACCTCCTTGATACATTCAGAGGTAAGAGATTTCAAATGATATTAGAACCTTTTCATAATATTCATGTTTTGTCTTTATATTGTTAGAATGAAGTCATTTTATTATTCACCATATCCAATTCTGCCTCACAGGTTTGAGAGAAAATCGCAGACACCCGGCCACTTACCTTGTTCATGGAGCCAAGGCCCTGAATAACGCCTTCCGCACATGGACCCGTAAAGAGGTAGCCCAACTCTTATTTAATCACTTTCTCTTGAACGGGTATTATATTCATTTTTCCTCTCTTCACTTTTTGGTTAATTACAGGTGACAATTTAAAGGAAAACCTGAATAAATGAGTGTAGAAACATTGCTAATGCAGGTAGTCCCTGAATGGTTTGATGAGTGTCCAAATGATGCGAATCATATGTTATGGCTTTCGCAGTCAGCAGACATAAACCCAATTGACCAGTAATGGGAGATGTGGACCAACATGCTAAACTGCACTTTCCACCACCATCAACAAAACACCAAATGAGGGAATAACTTTTAGAAGAATTGTGTTTGTCCTTCCTGTAAAGTTCCGTAGACTTGTGGAATCTAGCCCCAAGATCCATTGAAGTTGTTCTGGCGGCTCCTGGTGGCCCAACATCCGACTAAGACCTTTTATGTTGGTTGTTCCTTTAGTTTGTCACCTGTCTGTAAATGTTAACCATACACTGGCAGGTCGGAATTTGTTTGATTCTTTACAATTTCCAATAAAGTGAATGGAACAGTGGATTGATACAGTATTGTAAATTATAACTTAAGATAATCGCAGGAAATAAATCATGCACAGGGCATCATTCAATTTCAACAATAACAGCAACATGACAATAAAAAAATTTGAATTTAAAATACATTTTGTACACTATACTATTGTCACACAATATAATTTCCCAAAATTGTAATACTGTGTGAGCTGATCATCGTCTGGTCATATTCAGGCTTTAACAGACCACGAAGTGGAGATTCCAGAAACCATCAATACTCAGACACTAGTGAAGGACCTGGCCAAAGAGATTCGTCTGGTTGAGGTGAATAAACAAATTGCCTAATTTTTCTGCAGGTTTTTAATTAATGCGTTCACCTTTTTGTCAATGCTCCATGGTATACTGACTAAATGATAATCTCTCTCTCAATAGGACATTTTTCAGCAAAACATTGGTCGCACTGGACCTCAATTTCCTGGTTCGCCACTCTCGAAAGCTCCCCTGACCACCTCTCAGAATTCAGGACGCCCCCCTGGAAAAAAGAAAGGTCCCAAACCCAAGGAAGTAATAGGGAATCTTTGGCCTGCAGGAACCAAGAAGAAGGATCAGAAGGGTTTTCTCAAGGCAGTAGCAGGAGAAATGGACCTCCTTGAGATCCACACAAAACATACACTCAAGAAATTTCGACCTGGCAAGTCAAAAAACAAGAACAAGGTATTTGGTTTGCAGACAGCACTGATGCCAATTAGAATGCTTATCCAGCATTTGTTGCATTTCAATCTCATATTTGTTTGAAATTCTCTTCTGCCTTACCAGTTGGACCTGCCATTAGAAGAGTTTGAAGGGAAGTTAAATAAAAGCAAATTGAAACTTGTGCTGACCAATGGAAAAATCCAAGGGTAAGCTCTGAATCTTTTTGGTATCTTTGTTTGACTTTTATGAGCTCAGGCTGGTGTTAAACCTGCTATTTTTTGGCTTTAGCAAGAAGGATGGCAGCAGCAATGGTGCCAGAGGTGCTGGAAACTACAAACATCTTGCTATGGAGGGGTCCAGCCTTTCTGACTTGGAGTCTGAGGATGAGCTACAAATCGACGAGACACCTCCTCCTCGACGGAAGCTTGCCGGATCAATGAAGAAGAAGAAACTCAGTGGTGAGATTTCCATCTATTACAAGAGTATTATAATGCCTAAATAAATGTATTAGGCCGTTATTTAATTTATTATACCTAGCCAGCTAAGTATGGGAAATAAATATAGTTGTTTAAAAGCTTGGGTTGTTGTTGTGAATGTGATGATTCTAAGCTTCTTGTGTTCCATGAAAATGTGTCTTCAGGTCTTCCTAGGAAGCTGCCCAGAGCCAAACCCTGTTCTGACCCCAATCGCATCAGAGAGCCAGGAGAAGTAGACTTTGACATTGAGGTCAGATTTGTATGAATACTTCAATTCAGCCTTTTGTCAAATTATATTAACTGTTTGGAATATGTGATCACTCGTATATATATTATGAACACTGTTGTTTTTCCCATCAGTTTATTTGCTATGACATGTGTCATGCATAATCCACCAGGACGTTGTTTTCATAACACTGGTTCAGTAATGGCGTCTTTGTGCATGTGGCTTCAGGAGGACTATACCACAGATGAGGAGGCACTGGCCGCTCATGGAGTGAAGGGAGGTGCAGGGGGCATCCTGGACTTACTGAAAGCCAGCAAGCAAGTGGCAGGTTTAGATTCTTCAACACTCAGGTAACATTTGTTTGTTCTTGTGATTTTTGTAATATTTTATTGTAAGTCAGGTAACATTTGTTTGTTCTTGTGATTTTTGTAATATTTTATTGTAAGATTCAAAATAAAGAGTCAACGGTATTTTTAAATATGAAAGTTGAAAGGTATCTAGAAAGCTTTGAGCTTGTCTATAAGCTTTTGGATGCCTGTAATATCAGGGCAATCTTTTATGACAAAAGTGGAAAGAATAACTGTCTCGCTCTGTTGTTATAAGATGATTACATGATTTGGAACTTGCAGAGTCCTATTTTCTATGGTTCTTTCGCAATACAGTGTTCAATAATTTATTTCTGAGATGAGTGATTTGACAAATTTGTACTTTTCTCAGTGAGGAAGCCCCAGCCTCTCCAAGTACTCGTGATGCCATCCAGGGTATGCTGTCCATGGCTAATCCTCCTTCCTCTTCCTCGTCTTCCTCGTCCTCATCTCCGTTATCTATCTCCGGAGGCCTGACTGAAAGATTAGGGGCAGTCAAGGAGAAGGGTGGAAGAGCTGTGTGGGTGACTGGAGGGGTCAAAAAGACAGCAAGTCCTGAGAAGAAACCTGTTATCCAACGGCCGGGAAAACGGCCAATTAAGCGGCCAGCTCGTCACCTTAGTGAGGAGGACAGTCCAGATGAGCAAGAGACTTTGGGAACCTGTTTTAAAGATTCAGACTATGGTGAAGAATACTTTTGATTTACATCAGTTGCTGTACAAATCAGTGCCGATGAAGTCACAGAGCTTGTAGCTTTATCAATCAACCAAATCTTTTTCAGTTTACCCGTCCTTGGAGTCTGATGAGGAGGATCATGCCAACAAGGCAAAGATGAAGCGGAAAAAAAACTGGGATGACACACCTTGGAGCCCGAAAGGTAACTTGTTGACATAACGAGACAGCTAAAGTTAGCTTTTTAGTTTTCTGACAGTTGATTTCCTAATAATGCATTATCATTTACAGCTAGGGTGATGCCCACCCTTCCAAAACAGGATCGGCCAGCCAGAGAAGGGGCAAGAGTCGCATCTGTAGAAACAGGTCTGGCAGCAGCTGCTGCCAAGCTGGCACAACAGGTGAGACAGGAAATATATGCTCAGTGAAGATTATAGTAGATACATATTTTACTGTCAATAAAAGATAAAGACGTTTGTATATTCTGGTGATTATGATTCAGGAGCAGCAAAAGCCTGCTAAAAGGAAGTACACCAAAAAGCAGCGTCCCCCTGCTCCTGTAGCTACCCCTCCTCCTGTTCAGACTGAACCAGCCCCACCCTCCCCACAAAATGCTCCAGAGTCTGCAGCAGATTTCAGCCCAGACAGGAGGATGGATTACTACTCAGCCAGTTTGCTAGACCATGAATACACAGCAGGACCAGGACCTTTTGGTCCCGGAGGTCCTAGAGGCAGCGGAGCCATGGCCCCCGGTGTATTCCTCACTTCACGACGACCTTCCTTGTCTCCGCAAAACAGCAGCTCCCACTCTGGTGCATCCCCTTCAGGGCTCGCCAGTCAAGGCACGACAGGAGTTGGTCAAGGTAAACATAAATGTTAACAATTGATGTCATAATTTTAAATATCTGACATATGTGTTTCTCACATATTTCCCCCTATCACTCTGATTTAGGGAAACGTCCAAAGAAAGGACTTGCAACAGCAAAACAGAGACTTGGAAAAATTTTGAAAATTCATCGCAACGGCAAACTTCTCTTGTGAGAGATGTTGGAAGTTTGACTGAAGACTTTTAATTGGGAATGATGGAAAGGTTTTTGTGAAAGTAGGTCTGAAAGAGGTAGAGATAGTAATCTATATTTTATACTCTAAAGTTGTTTACTGTTTTCATCTGTTATAGAATCTCACTATATCTTGCCCAACACAAGTTACTTTGCCAAGCTAATAAACACCTTGTTTTGGCCATCCACTAACCATTATATGCATAAAGGGTTTCAGTAGCACATCTGTGACTTCATCAAATCCCTGTAATGTTGTAGATGAACTCTTAAAATGGTAACTAGCTCTCAATGATAAAATATATTGACTAGCAATATATTGCTATTTGACACAGGCAATAGGATGTGGTGGCATCTTGAAATGACAGGTGGTCATCGATTTAGTTAGCTAGAATAACTAGTGTAGAAAGACAATTGACTAAGCCAAATGGCTCCCTTTTTGTTTAGGTGACTCTTGGTGGCAGTAGTTATGAAACAAACACCTTACAGTCCATCATGAATTTAAAAGGGAAAGAAAACAACACATTTCCTTATCAGGTAAAATATAATGCCTGCTTAGGCGCCTGTCCAAACAAACACATACGGTCATGCAGTAGTAGTAGTTTTGTATTTTGTTATATTTTATCTAATTTTTACGTCGTAAAACAAACTATTTTGTGGTATGGCGATTTAAAGGAAATCAATCTTCACCCACAAAGTTTTGCATAAATTCTTTTAGAATACTTCTAGTCAGCAGCATCCAAAATGCTCCGTGTATTTTGTTTTGAGAAATTTGTCACTGGCGTTTGTATAACTTATTGCCATCCATATACTGAAGTTATACAAATCATATATAAAGTACTAAACTGCAGCCACGAGTGACATTGTGTGATTATATTTATTCTGATAGTATTTATTTAGCTAGACCGCATTTTGTTATTTCTTAGCCTGTTTTCCCATTCTATATTCTTACCACCTCATTTTTTTTTCGAAGTTTAGAATTCTTCATTCCTGTTTTAATTTTCAACCACTCACCGTCTGTACAGAAATTGTATCAATTACTTTGTTAGATTTTGTTTACATTTTTTGAGTTGTCATTGTAAATATTTGTAATATTTGTAATTTATATAGCTACATTGGAAGAGCAGGAAAATTATTACGAGATGGAGAGATAAGTTTCCCGCATGTGGCAATAATATTTGCTCCAAGTGTCTGTAGCATCCTGGGCCAGATCTAGACATGAGCATTCATTCCACAGAATCTACTAGTTACAAACAGTTGGCAGAAGTGTACATTTAACCGTGTGAAAACATTGTGAAGTTGCAGGATATGAATTGTTCTGTAAATATATGTTGTAATTTAAGTTCTTTTATAGTTCACAAACTTTGAAATCTTTCTTATCATATCTTGTACATGATACATTGCTGTATTTGTAAAATATCTGAAATAGTTCTTTTTATATTTGTACACAGTAATTGTCATGCTTAGTCATATTGTCTTGTCTGTAATATTGGAAGTGTGCTGGAAAAAATGTCCTTGTTTTATTTCCTCCATTTAGTTATACATTAATTATTGTTAATATTCACTTTTGTGTTGGTTTGTAATGTGTTTAAATACAACCTGGAACAGATCAAATATACCTTGTGCAAAATTTCTTTATTGAGTTCAATTGAGGACTACTAAATCATAAAACATGTGATTTTTGTGGGCCAAATAAAAGGTTGTCTGTCGAGCAATTCAGTCATTATAATTACCAAGATGGGCCTTGGGCAATTTGTTGTATTGGTCATTAAGGACCAACAAGGAATATTGAGTTGTATTAAACACATCTACACCTTATGATTTCATCAAAGGAAAGTACAATCCCACACTTGGTACTAGATACAATTTAGTTAATAGGCACATCAGATAAGGCTAAATGAAAGTTGACTACAGTTCTTCCTCAGTATCTTGTGCAAGTCATTGTACTAATATTATACACAGAACATTTTCATTACAACTTCCCCATTCAAATAGGGGTTCAATGCATTTGCTATTAAAATTTCCAGTCGTTACTTCCTATTAGTGAGTTTGACAACGGTTTTATATTAAACTGAATTAAAATATTTTTCAAAAAGCTTGAGAATTCTGCCTTATGCGTTTGTGTGCACATGTTATCACCAGGTATAGGCTTGTAATATTAGTAAATTTAGACTGAGGTATTGTCCACGTTAATATGCTTTAAGTGTTTGGGGTTTTGTTTTGTTTATTTAACATGGGAGTGCCCCGGGTAAACGCAGCAGCAGGTGTTCTCGCGAGATCCCACTTGTCCTACCACTCGCTAGTGCAAGATGGAGAAGTAAATGTAACACGCATTCGAGGTAAGCAGAAAGACTTATTCCAGGATATGGAAATGGGTTATAACTATCTAGTGGCATACATACATCTTCCTTAACAGTAATTATCAGCAAATCTCTCTCACTACTGGGATCCGACACCATAAATTCGGTGTCTTTTTAAGGGTAAAGTATGGATCTTCTGCTGTGTAAACCGCCATTTTTAATTTAGCCATGATCCCACTGATAGAGCATTGTGCGGAGCTCCCCCTGCTAGCTTGCTAGTTAGCTCGCGCGAAAGCCACAAACACAAGCACCTCGTAAGCCACATATACTCGTGTTCAATGTGTGCGGGATGTGTGCCTCTGTATAAGTCAACGCAGGAACTTGTTAAGTGATAACTCACTTTCCTCTAAAAAAAAGTAATACGAATTAATGTTAAATTTGAATCGGAGTGCAGATTTGTCTTTTCGAAATCTGCGAATGCTATAGGTAAAAGCTTCATTGCAGTCCCGGTTATCCGGCGTTAGCTTGAACTGCTACATTTACTGAGTCTTGCTAGCGTCACCTAACGAGCGTTAGCTTTGAACTTTGCTAGCGTTGGCGGTACTAATGATAGATCTTTTTCAATATTGTTTTTCAAACAACGTGAGCCGATTTAACCATGTTTGCGAACACGTGACAAACAAGTTACACAAACTATGGTAACGTTGCTATCAAAGTAACTTGTATAGTCTGGTAACTTACTAACGTTATGTACAGCCATTACGTTATTGTAACGTTAGCGTTAATTTCTGAAACAGGTGAACCAACGTTCATAATGTCTGTAGCTAATATGAACATCAATGTGGTGTTGTGGTTTTGGATAGTAAGTGTAATGATCCATGGAGATGTCATTGGGTTACTGTTACATAGGTAAAGAGAGCCTAACAATGTCAATGGTGACAAATTACCTTAACGTTAAACTGCTAACACAAGTCACTTTTTAACAAATCGTGAAGCCTCTGAAAACAGCCTGAGCTATCTTAAGGTAGACTTAGAAAAGGAATCCCTTTTGTCTGTGGTTGTTAGCATCGTCTTAGTCAATAGCCATTGTGATGACATGATATTTGGGGGACCTGTTGGTAAAAATGCTGTCCAATGACTTCATACATTTTGTACATAACAAGGGTTGTTCTTCTTCAAACTATATGAACATTCGGATCACTTAATTCTTGCATTTCAATTACCATGCAATAATCACCCGTTGGGATTTTATT
>CAAKHC010002895.1:0-21459 GCA_901007825.1 Macroramphosus scolopax | reverse complement strand
AATTATATCCCCCCCCCCCCCCCCCCCCCAACCCCCCCGCCCTGCCCGGCCTCTCCTGCTAGCTAACATGCTACGGTAGCTCGGCAGCTAGAACCTCTGATCAGTGGAACTCGCTGAGACGCACCGGCTCCCTCAACATCCCGGTGCCGTTCTGATCCGAACCTTCTACAACCAAAACGATATACCGACTGACTGCGCACACTCGAGGGACACAAAGTGTATGAATCCAATCGTCAAACAACTGAAGATGATTAAGCTCTTTTCCCTGAAGCAGCAGAAGAAAGACGAGGAATCTGCTGGAGGAAACAGAACCGGAGCCGGGGGTAAAAAAGCCAGTGCGGCCCAGCTCCGAATACAGAAAGGTAGGCTGGTACAGTTCAAGATTACCGGTGGGCTGCTGGTCACGGTTTGACCGGCTAGTTAACTGTTATAAGTAGACTTGAGAGGTACACGACCCTACGGAGCGCAGAATACAAGCAGACAGAGAGCTAATAACTGCCCTAGGCTAATAGCTAGCACACTAGCCTGAAGTAGCTTGTGCTAACATTTTAAAACACATCGCAGCCAGCCAGAAGCTAGTCTCTACCACATTGTCCAGGGTTTGTATGTTATCCCGCAGCTACGTAGCTAACACTAAACAGTAACACAGTAACCAGCCAACATCTGACAGCTGCTGGAAATCGCAAGTATTTCTCAGGATGATCTTCGGCTAGCTAACGTCAGCTAACACCATTTAGCTTTCAATCTGCTGACTTGATGTGTCAGCTTTCTGGTTAATTGTCCGCGAGATGACAAACTTCTTATCTGTATCTGATCAGATTGTTGTGACGGTAAAATGCTTAATAGCTAGACTATCAGCCAAAAAACATTTTTTGTACGTGTTGTTTCCAGCATTCACACGCACATTAAAACGAGGGATTGTCAGTGAGGTTTCTTCATGTTACATTCACACTTTTGGAAACTTAAGAAGTGAAACACAAAGTGCAGACAGATGACAGATCAGTTCTGTAAATGTGAAGAGTCACGGGTTGTTGTAGTGGAACACATGGTCTCACCTGACGCATCGCCAGTGACGTAAATACTCACTTTATTAGGTCACACTAAAGTAAACACACTATGAGAGCCTGGAAAGTCAACCAAGAATAATAAACACACCATGAGCCCGGAGAGTCAACCAAAACAGTAAATGCACTATGAGAGCCTGGAGGGTCAACCAAAACGGTAAACGCACTATGAGAGCCTGGGGAGTCAACAAAAACAGTAAACACACTATGAGAGCCTGGAGAGTCAACCAAACCATTATCACACTATGAGAGCCTGGAGAGTCAACCAAAACAGTATACACACTATGAGAGTCAACCAACACATTATCACGCTATGAGAGCCTGTAGAGTCAACCAAAAGAGACAGCTGAACAAAGTGAAAGTCTCTATGAAGCTCGGTAAAGTCGAGGAAAGCTGCAGAGTCTCTGATGATCATCTGTAGGTTGGCTGTAGATTTTTGCTTGTAACAGACGTTAAGCAGTCCAATATCTGAGATGGAGCAGAATCGTTTTCCAGTTGCACGTTAGTCTGAGGTCAAACAGGAAGTCTTTAATTTTGCTGTGATTGTGTCTTTGTGTTTTTGTCAGACATCAATGAGTTGAACCTGCCAAAGACGTGTGAGATCAACTTCCCTGATGATGATGATCTTCTCAACTTCAGACTCATTATCTCACCAGACGAGGTGCGTGTGTGTGTGAGTGTGTGAAAGTTTGTACAAGTGTAGGATGAGTCGTCAACATCTAAAATATTTATGCAAAGTTACAATTCTGATTGTGTTTTCACAGGGTTTTTACAAAGGAGGAAAGTTTGTCTTCAGCTTTAAGGTGAGACACACCTGTCCTCACCTGTTCCTCTGTCCTCACCTGTTTCCCTGTCCTCATCTGTTTCTCTGTCCTCACCTGTCTCTATGTCCTCACCTGTCTCCCTGTCCTCACTGGTTTCCCTGTCCTCACCTGTCTCTCTGTCCTCACCTGTCTCCCTGTCCTCACCGGTTTCCCTGTCCTCACCGGTTTCCCTGTCCTCACCTGTCTATCTGTCCTCACCTGTTTCCCTGTCCTCACCGGTTTCTCTGTTGATTTTCTGTCATTAAATCTTGTGATTCTCTTGAAGCGTTTGTGGTTGTGTGTTCTGTTTCTTGTTGTTGTTCTGTCACTGAAATCTTACATAAAGTGTGTGTGTGTGTGTGTCTGTGTGTCTGTGTGTCTGTGTGTCTGTGTGTCTGTGTGTCTGTGTGTGTGTGTGTGTGTTCTTCTTCAGGTAGGACAGGGTTACCCCCATGACCCCCCCAAGGTAAAGTGCGAGACGATGGTGTACCACCCCAACATCGACCTGGAAGGAAACGTGTGTCTAAATATCTTAAGGTGACCACACACTTGACAGCAGATTGAATAAACTTAATGTCCATTCATCTTCATCAGTGTGTCGACTTGAGATTACCATATTTTGAGGAGTACAAGTCGCACTTCTTTTGAGATGCCTGGTCAATCTTCCTGTTGCTCCTTCTCAGTTTAACTTTATACGTCTTATACGTTTGTCAGAGAAGAACCAGAATAGAGCGTTGTGATAACTGGTCATGAGAAGTTGCGCTTTACGGCATATTTCCCTCACTGCTGTCCTAACCACAACGAGTTAGTTGATGGATGAAGGAGTGATGAACTTCTGGCGCACAGCTCTAAAGGTCCTGATGGCTTCTTGAAAAACATGCAACGCCCCGCTAGTGAGCATGCAAGCGTGCGTCACACAAATCAAAGAGTGCCTGCTTTCATCCCTGAAGGCCTGATGAAGTTCCTCCAGCCGAGGTTCAACACTATCTTATGTCGCTTGTGGGATAGGCAGCACAGCTTCACGGCTGATGCAACGCTCCAGGATTTTATGGGATGGATGGACACGGCGTGCACATCTGTGAGAATCAACACCATCATATCGGATTTCAGAGCGGCTGGATGCTGATGGTGAGTCAGATGACAGGGTGGCAGAGGAGGTGACGCCACTTTGTCTTCCCCGAGAAATAGAGGATGGAGAATTCAATGGAAGGATGTTGATGTGGCGTCTTGAGATACGCAGCCCACGTTCTCCAGGCTCTTAATCTGATTATTGTTTAATGAGTAAAGAATATGTATTTTCTTCATCAGTGCGACTTCATCAGCCTTTCACTTTCAGTTTGGAAACATCTGATAACCAGCTCAACAGATTCACTTTCCCATCTGGATTATTGGAATCAGTCAGATATTGAGTTAAATCTTACAACCGTCATGGCTGTAACATATTCAAACATCCAAAGTAAGAAGCCTCCCTGTGGATTTCATCCTGCTGCTTACCTGCCGCGCTCTTGTGTGTTCTGATGAAGGGCAACACAATAACTTCATATATATCTCCGCTTTGGTGTTTGTTTTCACTGTCTTCACACACATCGTCCCTTTCTGTTATGTGGCACCGCAACAATCTGTCAGCAGAACAAACAAACTCTTTTTATGACCACACTTGACTTACTTGATGTCTAACGGTGTCACACAGAAATATATACATAGTGTATACGTTGTCCAGTGTGTCCTCTGAACCTGGAGATGTAGAATGTTCACCAGCGTGTTGTGTTTTTCTCTCCACAGAGAGGACTGGAAGCCTGTGTTGACAATAAACTCCATCATCTACGGTCTACAGTACCTATTTCTAGTGAGTTCATGCTCCTCCTCTCTTTCACGGACCGCGACCACGGATGAGGTGTAGGTCATGTAACTTCCATGTCACTGCAATAGCTAGCTCTAGCGCTCATCAGCTAGGCTGAAGAAAAAAACGATCAGAATCCACTTCAAAACACTTGACGTCATGAAATAAGAGTTTCTAATATGAATTCAAAATAAGAAATAAGATGTAAAGTGTGAATAACTTTGTTAATAATTCCACAGATTGTTTCATTTGTAATTTACAGAATGTACAGATGTTTATATAGAAGAATTTTAATCATTTCTTTCAGAGAAGAAGAAGCTGTACCCTCTGACTCCCGCAGTTCTTCTTCTCTGATCCCTTGGACAGAAAGAAGAACTCTGGCGCCGTCTATTGTTAGTGTAACGCCGTTGTAGGGCTGCAATGCACGAGGACAGATTACTTGTTGAGGTTGAATCTTGGACCTATACGAGGTCACTGGACGCCGCCGAGCGGACAGCTGTTCAAACTGCGGGTCAGCAGACACGTGCTGGTCACAGCTCGATGGCTGTCCCCTCACTTCTTGTCATCTACTCATGTCTGTGGACATCGGGGCGGAGAGAAAATGGAATATGAACCAAACATTATTTGTGACCAGGAAACCAGAATGTTGTGTTCAAATCCAGTTATCTAATCCTGTTCTCCCCCTCCTCTCCCTCCTCCCCCTCCTCTTCCTACAGGAGCCGAACCCCGAGGATCCCTTGAACAAGGAGGCTGCAGAGGTTTTGCAGACGAACCGGCGGCTCTTTGAGCAGAATGTCCATCGCTCTCTGCGGGGCGGCTATGTGGGTGCCACCTACTTTGAGAGGTGTCTTAAATAACTCAACCTCCAATCATCCTCTGACTCCGCCACCTCACTCCTCACTTCCTCCTTAATCTCTCCTCCCCAATTTACTCCTCAGTCCTGCTCGTTGGCAGAAGCTGCGACAGGAGGCAGCACACCACAGGACGCTTTTCTGTTTTAAAACAAAAGAAGACGAAGCGCCCACACAACCCCCCCATCTCTTTTCTACCCCTCCTCCCCCTTCGCTCCCTTATTTCTGTTTTACATCCAAGACGCAGCATTCTACCGTTTACACGCCAAAGGGAGAAGCTGATACGAAACACAACACTGGACTAGACTCTAGGGAATGGCCAACAGCGAGTAGTGGTGAGGGATTGATCGTGGAGAGAGAAGGGGGGGGGGTAGGTATTGGCGATCAGTGAATGTTGCCCGGTAGAGTTGGTGAACTTCGCAATGATGATGGTGTTGCTGCTGATGATACCAACTCTTTTTATTTTGTTTGCGTGTGGCAAGGACACTTGCAATCAGACAGGTGGTCATGAGGACACGCCCCCTCCCTCTTGTTCATGGCAGCAAACTCCAAACTCACGACCAACGCTGGCTCCACCTGGTCTTCAGCTGTAGGGCTTGTTTCCCTGGCAATCAGAAGCTTTAGCATAGGGCGCCATAGCAACCTCACTGTGACAAAAGCCTTTGAGAAGTCACTGCACCTGAAGACTGTTTGCTGAGGATATAGTTTTAGCAGTTAACTCCACCATTGTTGCCATGACGACCTCTGGGCTTGAGCAAGGGGCTCGTCTGAGTAGGGAGGGGGGCCTGTTAATCTTAAGAGAAGCGCCTTAATACAAAGAAAGCTGTCACAGTGTTTACAGCCTACAATGACTCTTCAGCCGGAGGGAGGGTCTTATTGGAAGGGGAGGGGTTTATAACTTGTGGTGGGAGGAGCTTGTTATTTATAATGGGAACAGAAAAGCCTTAAAAAGTTCCTTACACCAAAACGTGTCCATTGCCAGAGGTGTAATGTACAGGCTGCATGGCCTGGCTTGTGAATCTGTGGACGGGGCACGATACTCATGATGCCAGCAGTTGCGCCTTTAAAAATATCCCCAAAACTCCAAAGCTAGAGGTGTAACAGTGTCATTGCTGGAAGAAGGAGCTTGTGCCAACTTTAAAAAAAAATTCCATGCAGCAATCCCCCCTGAAGTATGTGTGAAAGAGCCGCTACGGGCAAGGGGCTTCTGAGTGATGGTGGGAGGAGCTTGTTATAGTGCATTCCAGTCACAGAGTAGCAGAGTAAATGGAGCGAATATGGAAGGAGGGTGGAGTCGGCTGTTGATCTACATCTGTGATGTCACTGGATCTGTGATATCACAGTGGGGGAGTCAGCTGTTGACCTTAATTTTTTGGCGGCAGTGAAGTTACTGAGTCCATTATGTGGAGAAGTCACATGACACTGATGAGATGCTGTTTCTGTTGCTCGTCATGTTTTTACATGAACAGGTTGAAACTGATGAGTTTGGAGTTTTCTGCTGAATTACATTCACACACACATACACACACACAGAGGGGTGGAGCAGTTATCCAATGGGAGGGGCTGTTGTTGGGGCGGGGTCAGTGTGTTTAAAGGAATAGGCGGGTTTTATTTTAGAAAGGCGAGGGCCTTTTGTTTCTTTTATGGGCAGGGTGGTAGTTTTACTGTGGGCGGGGTCAAGTGGGAGGGGCTTAAATGTTTGGATTCTGTTGTGTATATTGAAACCTGGCTGTTCACATTGACTGCAATATGATTTATGTTAAATAAAATATGAACTTGAACAAGTAGAATTATTGTGACATCCATTCAACACACAGATGTTTTCAACATTAACAATTCACATTGTCATGACAACACTGGAGTTTTCAGGTTAATCAGCACGCTGTAATAACTCAAATTCTATCAAATAAAATACCTATTTCATACTACCTTCCATGGTTGCTGCTCTTTTCACCGATTGAACAAATAATGCAGCTAAATGAAGTCAACAAAATGCAGATATTGACTAAAAGCAGTCGACTCCTCTGTGGGGTCTCCGGACACATAAACCAGCTTCTCAGGCTGCTGCGAACTGTCTGCAGAGTTTCTCCGCCTGTCAAAACCATCATGAGCTGTCCGAGTCGCTGGTCGTAGGTAGTCACAGACCTCTCATTGACCCAATCATAAGCAACACCTGTAGTGATGATCGTTTCTAATCTGACCTGTGCAGCTGACGGACAATCTTATAAGGAAGAAATGCTAGCTGACAGCGAGAGAAATAATTTTATTTAGATAATATAAAATTTCAGTGAAACACATTCAGACTGATGTCAAAACTTAAAGTGTTTAAGCTGTATGCTGTATTGGCTGTATGATTATAAACCGGAAGTAGTTCTGGTAAAAGGTCACAAACTGATCATGTCAGTGACACTGGTCCAACCCAAATGAAATGTTAAACACAATAATTCAGTTTTTGTTTCAAGAATATATTATTTCTCTGTTGTATGGCGATTGGATAATAAAATCGCAACTAAACATCTAAATTCTAAAACGTGATCCTGACAGTCTGCGGCACATTTCTGTGAAAACTACAAATCCCAAAATGCTTTTCTTCATCTGACCAATGCTGCTGACGTAATCACATGGAGGCGGGGCGTGTGTATTGTGTCTCCCATATTCTATTTACTACATTTATTTATTTATTTGAGTGTTTGACCTGAGTCTCGTCAAAGATACAGAGTGTGTCTGCAGTCACATGTGGAACGTAACAATCAATGTGGGTTCAACGTTTCAACAAAGAAACAATCCCGCAAGTACCGGACACAATAGCGCAGAGAACAAAAGCCGCGCTGCTCTCCGTTTGCACCGGGATCTTTTTAATGCGGTGATCAGCTGGCATCCTGCGGAGGGATATCACCAATTGTCAGTTTAACACACTGCGCTTCACCGCAAATCATCCATTTGAGGTGCTTTGAAGCCCCCGAGAAGAAGAAGAGCAGAACACGCTGGAACGTGCGGAGCGGAGGGCGAGAGAGGTTCACTCACAGAGAGAGAGAACGAGAGAGAGAGCGAGAGAGAGAGAGAGCGAGAGAGAGCGAGCGAGAGAGAGAGAGAGGGGGAGTGAATGGGCTCGACTCAGGCAGTAGCACTGCGCCCTTCACCTAATCGATATCGATCAGTTTGGTAATCGAGCCATTTAGACCCACAGCGGGTCTGGTAGGCTAGCCCGGGAGCTAGCTGGAACACCGGAGGCTAACACCATGGGACGCGTGTGAAGAAGTCCGGGAGCTAACGGCAGCCTGGCGGAGAAAGAAACAAGGAAGCGGACGGCTAGCTGCACTTAACCGAAGCTAACGGTGGCTAACGGGTACACTTTCTAATGAATGAGCCAGGAGTATGCGAGCTGATACGAAGAGGTTAGTGCTGCTTCATGTCGGTGTTACCAGCTTTGCTTGTGTTCACATCCGCGGTGTCGGTTAGGTGTTTTACTGAAGCGGAAAGATCACTAAATAGGATACAGCTAGCTAGTGTGCTAACATGTTAGCCAGCGATACGCTTTCATGTCGTGTGTGTGTGTGTAGGGGGTACTGTCATTTCACACATTTGAATTATTTAATTAGAGATAATTGTTTTCTGAGATGTTTGTGTTAGTTCGTGGCAGATAATTTACCTTTCTGTGAGGTGCTAGCTGTTAGCCGATAGCGCAAGTGGTGCCAGATGCGCATCTTCATTATGTTGGATGCTAACTTGTGCTAACCAAAGCTACAGCTAGCTGTTTGCTATTGTGATCCCTGCTCGTGTCCACATTCATGAATGTTCAGATAAATTAATGTCGTTCAGTGAAGAAATATAAATGGGATTATGAAGAAATGAAAACCTTGAAGCTGAAATCCATGTACCAAGACAAATTCGTATTGTGAAAATCTTTCCTTGATTCTTTTCCTCTGATTCTGATAAACTAACGAAACAAACCTTTTCTGAGACACTTTAAAGGGTCAAATACATAAAATAGTGATTCAATCACATTTCTTGTTAATCTTGTAAGTTTGATTAATCAATCGACCATCAGTGTGATTACATATTAGGTTATGAACTCATGAACTGATTATCAAAGTGGTTGTAAATTCAAACTTCTGCTGAATTTTTTTAAACTGTTTATTACTTCTAATAAAAACTTTCAATTATGATATTTATCAGTTCTTCAGATATTCCAGTTCATCGATCAGATCTTTGTTGAAGTGATGCGTTGATATGTTAATTAAACAAATTGATTCATCTAATCAACCGATCTTTGATTGGTTAACCAACCAAAGATCTTGGACTTTTTTAACAGTTTGGGATGACGAGGGGTGTGACGTGACCTGGTGAGCGTAGGAGGAGCTGGGCGCCAGATCGATCAGAGAATATATGATAAAGTGCTATTGATTACATGAATCGTATTTACACATCCTTCATCTGCTCTAAATAACAGGAACATTTTCAAGTGACACAGGAGGGAAATCGTCCAATAACTATCCAGTCGTTTACCGTCCATAAACATGCAGACAATATTGAACAATGTCCATCAGGGTCTGAACGCTAGTGTGATTTCATCAAATTTTCAGTTTTCCCTTAACAATATTAAAAGTAAGAAAATGTTCCAACTGAAAATCTGCAGTTGCACAAAGATTTAAATTTTGCTGAAAAATATTTTTCTGTCAATAAATTCTTGGATTAATCAATCGAACGTTTCTACTCCATGAAGCCGTAATGGTCACTTGTAGTAGGAAACATATTATCAGCATTAGTGGGCCACCAGCTCGCCCTCCGCCCTGATTGGCAGTCGGCTCCATCTTTAGAAGAACCAGGATGGACCAGACAGTCACTGTGAATCACATTGAGTCCGGCAGCTCCGCTGTATTTCAGCGCCCAGGAAACACGGAGTTCTGGACTGCAACAGATATGGCAGCCAGATCAGGATGCAACTGCCATCTTTGTTTCGGTTGAGGAGGCAGATGTAAGTAAAGAAGCTGATCAACTGTCTTTCTTTGTGTCTCTGTCCAGCTGACTTGTTCAGGGATGTCGGGCAGTAAGGCGCTGGGCGGGGGGGCGAGGCGCAGGCGGACGCGGTGTCGGCGCTGCCAGGCCTGCATGAGGACCGAGTGTGGCGAGTGTCACTTCTGTAAGGACATGAAGAAGTTTGGAGGTCCTGGTCGCATGAAGCAGTCCTGC
The DNA here is from genome assembly GCA_901007825.1 of Macroramphosus scolopax. NCBI lineage: Eukaryota > Metazoa > Chordata > Actinopteri > Syngnathiformes > Centriscidae > Macroramphosus > Macroramphosus scolopax. Next base: position 11,711 of record CAAKHC010002895.1, on the reverse strand, counting down.
CTGCTGAGACAGTGTACAGCGGTGAGACACGCACACAATCATTCAGCTGGACAAACAGCCTCCTCAGGGGGTTGCCGCAGAGTCAGATGTGAGCCAAAGACTGCGTTAGTCCAGACTCCTGAAACACATGTTGATATGATTCAGGAGCATAACATCATCACCAGTAAACCTCCATGTATCCACTTCATAGTTGTCTGTTACCATGGCGACCTGTCCTCTGATTCTCAGTGACTGTGTACGAAGTTAGTCCATAAATCATGAAAAGTCCGACAACAACATGCTCATCGTTAACGTCAAGGAACGGCCTCTGAACAAGCGATTTGATTGACTACAGCAGGAAACAGTTTGTGTTTGAATCCACAGAGGAAGAAAACTCTGTGTTCTCATTGGTTTATTTCTCTTTTTCAGTTCTCTTTTGACAAAAATGAAAGAACACACACACACACAAATTAAAAGACACACACACAGACACACACACTCACAGAGACACACACACACGTAGACAAACAGAAACCCACATACACTCTGAAGGTGAGAATGTTTCTTGATTCTTCAAATAGCATCAGCAGAAAGCTGGAGCCTGGCAGGCAGCGATGCTGGGTTTCTATGGCAACCATTGATGGTTACTGGCACTGAGTGAGGGAGAGTTGGCTTTGATCCATCGCCATGGTTTCACAACACACACTGAGCATGTTGATCTGTTGTGATTGATTATTGATTGGTCGATTGGTTTCTTGTGATGGATTTCGGGCTGTAAAGAGAAGATGATGATGATGATGAGGAGGAGTGAAGTATTCTCTCTAGATCTTCAGTTCCAGGAAATCATGTGATGATATTCTTCACTTGTCTTCTTGAATATTTAATTGTTGGGCAGATGATTTCACTGTACGGTCGGTTTGATCGCGAAGGATAAAGATAATGTTTGGAAATATAACACAGATGATACCTGTTCAATCAATATTATTGTTACGTAAAACACATGCTCCTGTCTCTCTCTCTCCTCTATGTCTGTCTCTCCTGTCCGTCTCTCCTGTCTGTCTTTCTCTGTACAGCCAGTGTTGCCTCACACGGCGGTGTGTTTTGCGTGCGGCGAGGCAGGGAAGGAGGACACGGTGGACTCGGAGGAGGAGAAGTTCAGCCTGTCTCTGATGGAGTGCACCATCTGCAACGAGATCATCCACCCAAGCTGCCTGAAGGTCTGTGATCACTGAACCATGTTTTCTTAAGTTTGTGATTTCAAAATAATTTTTTCTATAAAATGATTTAATTTTGAAGCAGCTGAAGGAAGAGATGTCCCAGTCTTTACTTTGACTTAAGTCAATATAATAAAAGTCTCTTTATGTATAAAATGAATGATCTTTAAAAAGATTTGAGGTAAACGACAAACTCTCGTCAGATGGGGAAAGCTGAAGGCATCATCAACGACGAGATCCCAAACTGCTGGGAATGTCCAAAGTGCCACAAGGAGGGGAAGACCAGTAAGGTAAGAGTCGGTCCAGTATCCAGGTCCAGCCTGGTTCAGGTCCTGGTCTCCAGAGGTGGAACCACTTTGTTATAGGTTAACACTCATTAGTCTGAGTTCCATTTGCTGCTTCTGATCCAGGACCAGGCTGATGGCTCCGGGAAGCGCAGGCTGGATAACGGCGAGGTGGGCCGTTGGAAACTGACTGACGACCCGCCACCGAAAAAGAAAGCCCCTCCCTCCCTGGAGGAGGGGGGGAGGTCGGATGGGGGAAGGACAGACGGGGGACACAAGAGAAAGAAGGAGAAGGAGCTGCCCCTGGACAGCGGACCCAAGAAGAAGGTGATCCAACACTTTTTTACTGAGGCACTTTGAGTTATAAACTTGATTTATAAACTTTGGTGAAAGTGTGTCAGGATGTAACCTTTAACGTGAATGTGATGCGGATACGAGTCACACGACTCCTGCTTCACCTGAGGTTGAACCTCATGTGGCTTCACAATAAAAGCCTTCCTGCTTTTGTTTTATTTTGAAGGAGCTACTTTAAGTGAACAGGAATTTTTCCTTTTGAAGATTTGAAACTGATTATTTTTTTGCAGATAAAGGGCGTCCACGAAAAACGGCTGAAAAAGGTACGAAAGTTTACTGTTATTTGTTCTACAGATCAAAGCTGCACATTTATGGTTTGAAAGCACTTAAGATGTTTGGTTAAAAGGGTGTGTGTGTGTGTATATTGTCTGTGTGTGTGTAATGTTTAACAGTGTGTGTCTATATTGCTTAGGAGTGCGTGTGTGTATATTGTCTAGGAGTGTGCGTGTGTGTCGGCGGTTGTTCAATTTACTACGTAAAATAAAATAGAAACTTTCGTTTTGTGTTTTCTCAGAAACCCAAGCCGGAGGCGGCTGAGTCCAATGGCCCCGCTTCCTCAACTGGAGGAGGAACTGGAGGTCTGCAAGGCTCCTCCTCCTCCTCTCAGGCCGGAGGGGGAGGAGGGGGAGGTGCAGGGGGGACATCCAGTGCAGACCAGCGGTCCCATCACAGAGAGAAACTGGAACGCTTTAAGAGGATGTGTCTGCTGGAACGCCGACCTGAGTCCTCGTCCTCGTCCTCCTCCAGTTCAGAGTCTGACTCAGAGTCTGACTCCGACGACTCTCTGCGAGGGGAGCAAGGGGGTGGGGGCTCCTCGCCTTCCTCCTCCTCACCTGCTATGCCCCCTCCCATCGTCTATGGCAACAGCAGCGGGAGCAGAGCAGAGAGGGAGAGAAGTCGCAGTGAGCGGGAGAGAGAGAGGGAGAGGGATCGGCGGCTTGCCGAGTTGGGCTTCAGCGCCAGTGAGGAGTCTGAGGGAGAAGGAGGAAAGGGGGAGGAAGAGCAGGAGGAGGAAACAGGAGGGGCCGTGGGGGACAAGGCTAGACGGAGAGGAGACACAGGGTTACCGCCGCGTGGACGGAAAGGCATGATGCTGGACGGAGACGAGGACGACACGCCCACCTCAGACAAGATCAGGAAACACTCTGCCACCCACCCACCACCCTCCCCTCTCTCATCCAATCAGATGCCTCCGTCCTCGCAACATGATGGCTTCACAGGGAAGCAGCGCAGCAACGGGCAGGAAGCACGCAACGGGCGGACACGTGGAGGAACGGGTGTGGGGAGGGAGGGAGGGGAGAAAGAGAATGCCAGCAGTGTTTTGACCAATCACAGACACAGTGGGGGAGGAGGGGGCGGGACTAAAGGCAGCGGGAGCAGAGGCAACAAGATCCGAAGTAACAGTAAGAACCAGTCGTCTGCTGGCTCCCGAAACATGTCCTCCTCATCTGCGTCTATTCCCACATCCAATGGAGGAGGCGCAGGGACAGGTGGCCTGTTGATGTCAGCGATGGCTGTTTCACCCTGCTCCCAGCCGTCCCGCCTCACCCCACGCTCTCAGATGATGAAGCGCAGCCCACCGGCTGTCCCGTCACCACCACGGCCCGTCCAGATGGAGAGACACTTGGTGCGTCCCCCGCCAACTTGCCCCGAGCCTAGCTGTCTGCCTTTGGACTCTGGCTCCTCCCACATCATGACACGTGACGTGTGGCTGCGAGTATTCATGCACTTGAGCCAGAGAGAGCTTTGCGTCTGCATGAGAGTGTGTCGTACCTGGAGCCGCTGGTGAGTCCCGATTGATCGATCAGCTGTTATTTTCTTTCATATCATCAAATCTATTGATCGGTATTTGAATGATCGTCATTAATTGAAGCTGTGTTATCTCAGGGAGAAATAATCAGAATCTTTTCCAAGATCTATATATCAAGTTGTGGAGTCTTTCAGTTCTGGAATCAATAATCTATAAATGATCTGCAGGTGTTGTGACAAACGGTTGTGGACTCAGATTGACCTGAGCCGCCAGCGCTCCATCACCCCCCCCATGCTGAGTGGAATCATACGCCGGCAGCCCGTCTCCCTCAACCTGGGCTACACCAACATCTCCAAGAAACAACTGATGTGGCTCATCAACCGCCTGCAAGGTCAGCCCTCACCTGTCCTCACCTGTCTGTCCTCACCATCCTCATGTGTCCTCACCTGTCTGTCCTCACCATCCTCATGTGTCCTCACCTGTCTGTCCTCACCATCCTCATGTGTCCTCACCTGTCTGTCCTCACATCCTCATTTGTCCTCACCTGTCTGTCCTCACCATCCTCATGTGTCCTCACCTGTCTGTCCTTACCATCCTGTGTCCTCACCCGTCTGTCCTCACCATCCTCACCTGTCTGTCCTCACCATCCTCATGTGTCCTCACCTGTCTGTCCTCACCATTCTCGTCTGTCCTCACCTATCCTCGTCTGTCACACCTGTCTATCTCACCCATCTGTCTGTCTCCCCTGTGGTGTTCAGGTCTGTGGGAGCTCAACGTGGCGGGCTGTCCATGGCCGGTGGTGTCTGCGCTGTGTCAGGCTGTGTGTCCGTGTCTGAGGCTGCTGGACGTCAGCAGGGTGGAGGATATCAAAGACTCTCACCTGAGAGAGCTGCTTGCCCCCCCACCTGACACCAGGACAGGTGAGTGACCTGACCCGAACCCACATGAACACAGGTGTTTCTGTTATGTTAAGGGATCGCTCACATGTCATCTAAACTCTGATTGGTCGACCAGCCCATGGGGAAACAAGAGTGGGGCGTTTCCAGAACATGACGGAACTGCGGTTGGCCGGTTTAGACCTGACAGATGCATCGTCACGCTTGTTGCTGCGTTACGTTCCTCACCTGGCCAAGTTGGACCTGAGTAACTGCGGAAACATTAGCGACCAGACAGTTCACACGCTCACCTCCCCCCTCTCCCCCCTGAGAGAGAGTCTCACCCACATTAACCTGGCAGGTAAACACACACCTGAAGCAGGTTACTACTTAGACCTGTTTTATATGAATGAAGTGAGGAATTCTGGAAAGGATGTGCGTGATTTCAGACGTTCCGATTTGTCCGTTAAACAGATTCCAAATGACTTTTGTGTGCGTGTGTGTGTTTTTCAGGCTGTGTAAAGGTGACGGAGCAGAGCGTGCCGTTGCTGCGGCGCTGCACCTCCCTGCAGACAGTGGACCTGCGCTCCTGCTCCCTCATCTCCTCTGAGAGCGGACATTACCTCTCCTTCCCCTCCTCCTCCTCTTCTTCTACTACCACCACCACAGTCGCTGCTTCATCGTCCTCCTCCACATCTACCACCTCCTCCTGTCCTCCAGAAGACAGAACGCTGCTAAAAAACAGCTAAGTGGGTCCTCAATGTCACTTGAATCTTGAGTCACAGGTTGGCCCGGCTTACAAGCCCCGCCCACACCTTGTTACACTACAGACAGGCGAGGAAGAGGAAGAACCTGTGCTACATTTCTGCTGAACGTGTAGAGAAAAAGAAGAAGAGGAGACAATTGAAAAACTAGAACCCTGAGCATGTAAATATTTGTTCTCTGTACAATTTTGGGTGTTTGTAAATATCTGTAGTTTACTGTAAATGACCTTTGAACCCTCCTCACAGTCTCCTTCCCTTCCTCCTGTCCGTCCTTCCATCCTCCCACCCTACGACCGATCATCACGTCCAGCGTCCACCTGCTCGTCAGCAGCTGCACGTCTGGAGACAGTCAGGCAGCTAAGCTAGGCTAACGGTGTCATATCCTCCTACTCCGGAGACATGCGGCGTCTTAAATGTCAGGCTGTCACTCTAAAGCGCCACCTTTCGGTAAGAAGTCTGGTACAGGCGGAGACTTTTAAAGACGAAAGCAGGAGGAAACATTCATCTGTTGGAAAGTGTTAGCATACATAAATCGTCCTCCCAACATCTGCAGAAGAGACGGACAGAATCCGACCTGACCAATGTTAATGGGACTTCAATGGGTTTTCTGCAGGGGTTAAGGGAGAGTTAAAAACACTTAAAAAACCTACCTTACCTTAGGATTAACGGGGAGAGTAAAGCTTGTATATGATGGATTATTGACGGTTACAATGACGTCAGTGTATGTGAATTCAGAAGATATAAAAAACCATTGTTATCGCAGAACGGTCATTACGCTGCGGTGGCAGTTCAGTTGCAACGGAATATTTTCGGAATGTAAATGATGAGTAATTGATTTTAAATTAATGGGGTTTAATATTTGCCCAGCGTTTCGTGGAGGTCTCATCTCCTGGTTTAAGAAGTGAATACTGTAAAAAATGTATCAAACATTAAAGTCACCCTTAAATTTTAACTGAAGGCCCAGAATATAATAACTGATCATTTTTAGCTCAGAAAACCCTTTAACCTTTCAGAAAACCCAATAAAGTGCATTGATATATCAGTCTGTTAAGATTGGAACATTATCGTTATTGGCGGTGAATCTAATTCTCTGTTTGTGTCCAACAAAAAGCTTTTAACCACTGCTGAAGTCCCAATTCTCATTTTTCCATTTGTTTCCTCCCAACACATCAAACGTGGAAATGAGACGAAGCTGCAGCTACGCTAACGGTTCCCATCTGCTTCCAGTCTTTGTGCTAAACTAGGCTAATCTCCGAACTAGAGTACAAATCTTCCAAACGGATTCTGTACAAATGTGTGACTGTTCCTTTAATCAGCTGGTGGCTGCTCCTTCAGTATTTCATGAAAACAGCACTTTGTTTCCTGTCGCAGGTGACGTGTGGTCACCTGTGTTTCTGGTTTGACATGTTTCCCCTTCGTCTGTGTGTGTGCGTGAGTGTGCGAGTGTGGTCAGGCCGACAGCACCGGGTGTGTTTGAAACTGAGCCTCAATGTCTTCAACATTCGCCTCAATCATTCGTCTTGTTTTTTCACCTGTTCATCACCTCCAATCAGATTCTTTACTCGAGTGATCAAATGGTTTTCTCAGGAGTAACTTTGTTTTCTTTACGTCAGGTTTAATTTATTTTTGCACCTAATCGCCACTCCGGTTCGGACAGAGTACAACCTCGTTTTTTGGATTTTACTTTTTTTTTTTTTTTGCCTTTGAATCAGTCCAGTTCATTTTAATCAGTTTGTTTTTGTGGTTTATCAACAGATTTAGCTCACATGTCTCAGCCAATGTGACTCTGTCTTCTACGCGACTCTGTATTCTACGTGACTTTGAATGATAGAATTAAAATAGTTGCATTCAGTTCTGAAAAATTTAAATCAACGTAGTCTTGATTTTCTGTCCCGTCACTGATCTGGACGACTTGTAGTTGATCATCACTAAGATACATTACCAATCATTTTACTTTTATTTCAGTTTAGATTCAGATTTTTATCCACAATTTATAATATATAAATATGTTATAATATTTATAAATTGTGACCTTATCATATATCAATACAATCTGGTCTGGATTTGTGTTGACTGACCTGTGTCATCATCTGAACCCAGCATCAGTGTTTTCATTCCGAACCTGGCTGTAAAGGTCTTATGCAGTTTTCTCAGCAGCCTCAGTTGACGACATTTTGAGTTTCCTGTTTTAAGTGAATTTGATCTGAATCTGATCCATTTCTCGATGTAAGCTCGCTGGAGGTGGCAGCAGTGAGCAGTCTAACACCTTTACATCCGGTCTTCTTCTTAAACAGCCGCATGACCAAATCACAAACCTTAGTTATTACAAGAGTGAAAAAATGAATCATTAAAGCAGAAGTTATGCTAACAAAGCACGATGAGCTAACTTAATGTAGCTCGTTTAGAAGTCCTGTTGTGTTTCAAAATAAAAGTTCCCTTGGGTGCCAATTTCGTTACGAGCTACAGTAAGTAAATTTTAGCTTGCTGCTTGGGTTAGCTCACTATTGTTTGCCTGTTACAGAACAAATTTAGTGAATATGTTTTGCCCTAAATTTTTCCTTGTAAACCACATGATACCATGTTAGCTTAATATTTGGATTTAGCTAGCTAGTTTCCGCACAAGGAAAAGCAGAAATCTTATGAACAAAAATTAAAAATCGAATCTACAATTGAAAACGAGCGGGTGCAACAACATTATATGGCGCAGATCAATGTCTCAATCCTCACATCTGTTTGCGAGCTCGTTAGCTCATTAGCAAGCTTGGGTATCAGTTAGTTATCTTGTAAACTGGCGGCAGCTATTTTCGCTTGCTGCTAATATAACACAACCGAGGTTGGAATAAATTACTTTAATCAAGATAATTGAGTCTAGTAATCACCGTCTTTGACTGTTGGTCGAATTAAACTTACGTGATTAGTGTTTTTGAAAACTTTCCTGCATCTTCTTATCAAGTGTTTTAAAGCTTCTGTAGAAGCGCGTCAGTGGAAAATCACGTCCGGCTACGTTAGCCAGCAGTCTCAGTTAGCAGGAAGTGAAACGGCTAATATCGTAAACTTCCTGCGCCGCCTCGTTGTGCCATAAAAGATCAACTTTCATTGTCTGAATGGGTCAACTTTATATTTAATTTTTTGTATTTAGTTGTGATTTACTTTGTTTTTACTGTGACGGGCGAACATATCACAGCCTCTAACTTGCCTAGCAACAATTGAGGACGTCAAATCTGATTGGAACATAATCTCTGACTCCTTACAGCTCTTATCCAATCACTTATCTCCCCTCATATCACCTGAATCTTCAACGATGCACTGGATCGTCATCATTGCCACCTTCATTTGCCAAATGTAGTTTTGTTGTGAAAAGGGGCATTTACCTGTTTTCTGTTTGTTTTTATACTTTGTCCATGACTCTTCCGTTGTGTTGATGAAAATATGAGGAAGACTTTGGAAGAAGAAGCAACTCAAGGCAGCTACGTATGAGTGACTACTGTAAACTGACTAATGAATAAAGAAGCAGTGGATTGGTTTGTACGTCTGCTCTCATGCTTTCTAAAAGAGTATTACACCACTTCTGTGTAAATGATCCAGTTTATGTTGAGTCAAGACGTTTTTACTAGTTTGTTTTACAGGAAGTGGAAATGTAAATTAATCTCAGAAGAAAATTCAGATAATTTACAATCAAGTTCCTCGAGTGGTCAAACAATAATAATATGGCACATGCAATGAGAAGCAGTTTGATGATGTCAGGGGTATAACCATAAAATGTACAAAATCTATGGATTTAGCTAGCATAACTCCTGTTTTGAAGCTTTAAATTTTGTGTTTTTCCATCCCCATCTTGTTTCTTCTTACTTGATGTGTCCATATTTGGTCGCCGTGGTAGCAGCTTGTCAATCAGCAGGTAGCCCCGCCCTTAAGCTTCCCCTTCTTTCTGGTCTATTTGAGTTGAACGGGACGATAATTTACAGGATGAACATCAAGCTGTGTTGGAAGACTTGACCAGCCATCTTCTACAGGAGCCTGCCATCTTCTGCAGGAGTTCGCCATCTTCTAAAAGAGCCCAGAACGGACAAAGCAAACACATTAACGTTGAAACGGGAGCTTTAATCTGGTGACCTGAACGCAGTGGTTATAAGATTAAGAATGTGGAAGAAAAGTAGGAATGAGCGATCACTGGTAACTGTTTAGTGGGAAATTTGAGAACCCAAAGTGACAAATGTAAGATCATGATAATAAGGGCCACTATTGATCAGCAGTGAATAATCATCAATATAATCAGTTTTAGTATTAATCAATTCAAATGTATACAAATGTTTATATTTATACACCTAATTTCACTTGACCAAATCAATTAAAGCAAATAGTATTTGAGTTCTGTCAAGATTTTTGGATCAAACAAAAAGTTTCCTGATTGTCATGAACGCGCGCCTTCCACTTCCTGAATCACCAACAACGTTGTTTGGCTCGTGCGCGCTGTTGACGCAGACGCGCGGGAGACAGATGAGGAGGAACGTGCTGTTGCTTTCAAGTGTTTCTCGGAGAGTAATTTCTTCCTGAGCTGGTGGTTTTAATGAGAAGTGACATGTTATATTGAAGTATTTTCACTGTTTCCTGCGTGATCCTGATCAAAATTGATTTACATGACATCATGTCTCCCTTATCATTGTCTTTGAGACTCTCTGGAACATTTAGCATTCACTGTATTTTGATTTATTTTCATTGTTCGTTGAGGTGTAGTGGTAATGTATTTATTGCTTTATTATTTTTTCTTTTATCCTCTGTTTAACATTAATTGATAGTTAAAGAATCAAGTTCTTCATTGTCGTCAGAATGAAATATCTTTATAAACGGAATGCATTTGGGTTTACGACTGTTCATCCAACCAACAGGACATTTGATGACATTTGTGGATCTAAACTGTTTTAACCCAACAGTGGATTCATTGATGAGCTGTAGTCATGAAACAAACTAAATATTTGTACTTTTTAATTTAAGAAATATTATACATGAGAAAGTTCCATATTTAGTTCCAAACTCGCAGATTGCAAGGTGTCCGACTGTCCATGAAAGCAGTACGGCGCCTTTCCGGTGTGATATCCTTCCGCGGTAGCGAAGCGCGCGGCCCTTTCCCTCCCGACAACACAGGATGCAAACGGGCGGCGGCGAAGCTGCGATACGTTACTCCTCGCCACGACCGAAATCTTTTCCCGCACCATCCAAGTAAACACACCGATCTATTACCGGGGAGACTCCTACTGAACCCGCCGTCTGGCTACCAACGACTGAGCCCCGTTGAAGAATTCTAATCCGCCGTGAGCGCTGCGCGGCAATCGAAACTCCCCTGCTAGCAACCGAGTGACGAGAGAGCGGCTGCCGGTGGACAGAATGGAGCTCATCACAATTCTCGAAAAAACGGTTTCTCCAGGTGATTCTCCGTCCCGCACCTATCACATACAACATCCCCGGGCTCTGAATTCGTATATCAGGCTAGTCGCTGCCCTGGTAGCTCGGCTTCAGGGAGCTCCGGTGAACCGGTGAAAGTTTGAAGGCTTTCTAGCCTGTCATGCTAATCTTGCTAATGTTACGGCCTCAACCACCACAGATAACGCTGGTTATTTAGCACTCTCAGGCGTGTTATTATGGTTTGACAGCGGAGTTCACTCGCCAGTCAGCCGGTTGTTCTTTACCTTTTCTGTGACATACTAATCAGGTCGGTTTGGCTGCACGGAGCGAAATGTGACAGCTGCGTTCAGCTCAGAAGCAGCGACCCTGCCCATGCATGTTAGCCGCTCTGCTAGCCTGCATCATTTGCGTGCCAACTGTCGGCCGCCTCCCCGCACGCCAGCCCCTGCCAACGCTCCTTTTTAAAAGCTGAAATTGGTTAAAAGTGTCTGTAATCGAAACGTTAACTGTGTTCAGCTTCTCCCCACCGAGTTGATGTTCTTTTACCGGTTTGATGAGTTTCAAGAAACTTTATTTCTGCTCCTGGAAATATGTCCCGGTGGCCGGCTAATGCTAGCGCGGCTAAGCGATGCTGCGCGGCGGCTAACACGCATGTTAGAGGCTTACTGTTGTTCTCCAGCAGGACGGCAGGCAGTGAAAGTCAAATTAATTGCGGCTGATTGATGGAAATATCCGCTACATTTTCTGTTTATAACGTTGCTAAACCTGTTTAACCGCCTGGTTAGTATTTGACGCTTCACGTTAAAGTCGAGTGTTAGCTTGTTCGGCATATGTGCCAGGTAATGAGCTAACGTTAAGTTGAGCAACATCTCTCCCTCCTCTCTCCCACCTCTACCTCCCCTCTCCCCAGATCGGAATGAACTGGAGGCTGCACAGAAGTTTCTGGAGCAGGCAGCTTTGGAGAACCTGGTGAGTCTGATGTTAGCATGTAGATCGGCTGCGGATGAAGCTAACAGACCTGCTGCTTCAGTCAGCTAGGCGGCAGCATGGATGGATGGATGGAGGAATGGATTGGGGGGGGGGGGGGGGGG